>JAYJMH010046849.1:0-14194 GCA_036873815.1 Phacellophora camtschatica
ATGTATACTACGCTCTACTTATATGTATTGAGCACTTTTACCACGGACAAATCAATATACTGATTTTATATATATATTTGAGAAACTTTTGCGACGAAAATGATTAATGTTTGTGTATTTGATACAGGATCGTCATTTTGCATCTAAAACGGTATGAATTCGATACTGACTACTCAAAGTACAAAAAGAAACTGGATCAAGTTGATGTGCCAATGGAACTAGATTTGGGTATGACACTTTATATTTTAGTACTGTGAAACTGAAAGTTTTACCCCTATGATTTGTTTCGTATATATAATGTTTTTAAAAGTTTATTCGAACCATGCTTTGCAATACATGTCACTGTTACTCTACGTACTTGCAAAACTACTCTGAAACTTTGTAAGAACGATATTACTAGATGCTAAAAAAGATCTGCCTCTAGCCTGATATCTCATTCACTTTCTTTATTGTTTTTGAACTCGGACATTTCGAGATAACTTTGTTCTGAGGATTAAAAGAAACAATTTTCACTGGAGAGGCTGATATCAGGCTAGTCTGCCTCGTGGTAATTAGTACATGAAACAAAAAATTTTTTAATTTTTAGTTACCCAAAAACTGACTTTTGGATGCAATAATTTGACGGAAATGTATAATTTGGTTTGATGGATTTTATTCTGTTTTAGACAGATTTGGAACATGCTGATCATAATGCTGAATTTTGTTAATTTTGTGTTTGTAGGGTTGGAAACGAATTGAAAATAACGACTTTTTCGATCAGTTTAACATGGAGGAATTTTATAAAACAAAAGATTGCGGTTTCAAATAGACAATGTGATTTGCGATTTGAAAGAATAAATTTCACACTCTTGAGTGCACTCAATAAAATCAAAATAAACAAAGATAGCAAAACTTTATAATTTCGTTTGTTGTAATTTGCTTGGCTGCGTTGAAGGTGTTGAATTATATTCTTTACAGTGACAAATACATTGTCATGTTTAAAACTGCAATCTTTCGTTTTACGAAATCCCCCTGCTATACCTATTGACAAATAGTTTTTAAAATTTCATGCAAAATCACTGTCACTGTCCATCTATATGGGTAGATTTAGTTACTGTGCATTTAAACTTCAAATCTAACTCCACTTTTTCTACAATGTTGAGCTTTTCCAATGGTTTTGAAACTTTTAAAATGTTAAAAATTAATAATTTTCGCACGAAAATGTTACGTTATATTGGTTCTTTTTCATTTTCAGGTGTGATATGCAGTGATGATACAGCAAAACCACTTCTTTTTGATACTACTGCGAAAAGGTAAATGAGAAACGCTTTTAATTTAACATATAGGGGCTGTATCAAAACTGTTGTGTCAACAAGAGAGTTCTTTTGGTGAAAGACCAAACTCTCAGTGGAAAAATAATACAGAAAGGCACTGCTTAAACATCTGTTTGCAGCGTTATTGGTGTGACTAAATTTTAAATTATGCTGAAAACGAAACAGATTTACGGTTGATTTACTCCTGATTTACTCCTGATTTACGCCTGATTTACGCTTGATTTGCAATTTTATGGCAGTATTTTCGTGAAAGCGGATGGACAAGAATAAAGAGCTAGGAAAGTATTGATGGTTTCATCTGCAAACAGACATCGACTTGCAGCGAAGGTTTGGCAAGATTATCACCAAGAGGATTTACCTCACTAAGAATATTTACGAGCAGTAGCGCTCCGTGCGACAGTCGGAACCTTTTGCAAGTAATTCCTTTTTGGGTTTTTTCCTCACCTCGTTCTACTGCTTCACTAATGAAGCAGGAGAAGGCTGTCTTCCGCCATTAAACATATGTTTGATTGCCTGCCTGCCACGACAAATACACACATTGTCCCGTACTTTTCATTTGTTTACGAAAATCTGGCACAGCCCATTTGAAGTATGTGTACTTTACTTTGTAATGGCCTAAACAGAGGATTCAGGCAACAACAACAAGAGAGAGAATTCTGTAAAACGAAAGATACGCTCCTAATATTTCATTGCAATTTGTCATTGTAAAGAATACATATTTCACACCTTTAACGCAGCCAAACAAATCACAATGAAAGAAACCATAATGTTTTTCTTTCTCTGTTTATTTTAATTTGATTGAGTGCTTGCAACAGCACAAGCAATATTTTGCACAAATTTATCATTGCAATTTGTAATTGTAAGGAATGTATTTCACACTTTCAACGCAGCCAAGCAAATCACAATAAAAGAACCCTTAAGTTTTGCTTTCTCTGTTCATTTTAATTTCATTGAGTGTTGGCAAAAACACAAGCAATGTTTTGAACGAATTTCGCACGTTTGAATGCAGCCATCTGTAAACGATTTTTGTTCTTTTTCTATTTATTGAGTTTGTCAGATGAGCTCGGTGGTGTGAAGTTTTTTCAAAGCAACAAAAAGTCGCTTTTTATTTTGGAATAATTTGTTTTTGGAATTCTAATCTAAATCCTTTATTAAAAATCAATTTTTTTAGCTTGTTTATTATTAAGACTTTTCAAATCACAATTCTTTAACTCTGCTAATTTTTAAACAGTTTTATTTCAAATATTTTGTTCTTCGTTTTACAGTGGTCTTTATATTTATTTTACATGAACTATATACTTCATGTATGTTTCTTCTAGTGGACTAAAGCGAGCAATTTCTAATGAGTCACCTGACGATATACATGATTTTCAACCAAGTTTCAAAGCAAGGAGAAAGCTTTCATTGCCTAATGCGCCGAAGTAAGTTTAACGGAAACTTTTAAGAAAACCTTTACCCTAAAATTTTCCCAACAAATTTCTGAAAATGCTTTAATTCTGAAGAAACTGGAAAAAAGATTTTGTAAGTCAATGGGATTTAAAATAATGTAGTTTCTACACCTTGCAAGTGCATTTAATTTGAGAATTTTGAAATTTTATAGGATCCAAAGTTAATTAACCTTAGTTAGGCTCATCTTCAACACATAATACACGAAATAATACATGCTGCATCTCAATATTTTGTACTCTGACACATTGTATATTATTTGCATTTGTTGTAACTTAATTTCCATTTTAAATTAGGCTTTCCAACCCTGAAACAGATTCCGCAAGTCTTTCATTTGAGACAGAACTAGAGCGAGCAAAGCAACTATCTCTCGACACGGCAACGGAAGACGAGCAACTAGAATGGGCATTGATGGAAAGCATGAAAACAGATACAACATTTGATGGTGCAAGCTTGATTCCCGACGACGATGACTTTCCTGAACTGCCCCCAGCTTTATTAGAAATGGACTCAAGCAGTACTATGGATAAAAACAAGGGAAGTGAATCTTTCACGGGGGTAATGAATCGTTCTGGGAATAACAATAAGGAATCAAAGATGGATACTGATATTATTGAAACAATAGAAGAAGAAAGGAATAAACCAAAAGTGCCAATATCGGAATGGTTAACAACAGAAAGTGGTGAAAAAGAGAAAGAAAATGAAGATTTTATGATTGTAAGTACAAGTAAAATGTAGGTAGGTTTAAGTACAAGTGAAATTTAGGAATTTCGCAATGTCTACTTTTTTCGTACGTGCACGTGGCTTCTTGCTGTCACCATGATTAAACTTTCATGCCATCCAACCAACTTTCATACCATCTCTCCAACTTCTCTGCTCTTATTTCGCAGTACTTATTTGAAAATAATCATGCCCTGTGGGAACAAAATGTTTTCCAATTTTATCTAAATTCAATTGTTTCTCTGGTCATGCTTGCACTGGAGCTCGTCTTTGATCTAAACCTTGAATACAAAGCTCTGTACAGAACACAATTATTGATTTTATTGATTTCTAATTGCTTCAGTTTGAGTGAAAAATTGACAACAACTCTTGCTTGGGAATTTTTGTCTCAATATTTATCGGCTATATCCTTGCATTTTAGGGAGTATCGGTGTTGGAAAACGAAGAAGACCAGCTAAAAATGGCACTCGAAATTAGCTTAAAAGGTAGTTTGAGATCATAAACATTTTTTTTTTAATTTGTTAAGAAAAGTTAAGAAATCCAAATATTGGCATATGCCGCTATCGGAAAACTGTTGCATTATTATCTAATTGAAGGGATAGTTACCATATTTTCATTGATAAAACACCTCAGCCTCTTCTTAACATTTTCTACAATTTAGATAATAATTTGTTTAAGAGATCGAATTAAATGGAAAAATGCTAAATCAGGTGTCAAGTGTTTAACAGTACTTTTCACAAATATGGGATGTTCTACATAGCTTGGTTATGATTCCCTCATATGGTTGATTACTATATATATGTACGGTTCCTTGCATTTTGTGTTATGAAACATTCATTTTATTTCGTAGAATATAAAGAGAAGTCTACACCACAGCAAAAATCGATAAAATCAATCAAAAAAACGGCAGAGGACACTAATGGAATCGTGAAAACGAAAAGGCGGAAAGTTAGTTTTGTTTATGGTGTTTGTCTTCCTGCTTTCATCCATTCTTTTGGAATAATTTTCATATCGTGCAGTCATATCGTGCACAAGTCTTAATTACGCTGAGCAATCAAACCAACTTGATGCAAGAAATAATTGTTAAAATCTTTAAAATGAGTACAAACTTTTATCTGCATTTACCCCCAGAAGATATGATGTTTTATGTTATTTAGTAATGAGCCATATGGATCTTCCAGGAGTGAAAGGGTTAACTTCCTAAATTTGTTGCAAACTGCCCCGAATTCACGACACAAAAACTTGCAGAGAACTCGCAGATTAAGTACTCACTTCGATAACACAAAAATTGCTCAGCATAAAAGCTGACACAATTCTTTTTTATCTCACTTTTTTCATTCTTGGCATTATATAAGCTAAAGTTCATTATTGTCCAGGGGTCACTCAGTCTTCGACACATTTTCGTGGGAGTTGATTGATTTTACATTGTGATATTTGGTAAATATGAAAGGCACATTTGATGGAACATATCTTAGGCGTTTGTTTAAGTTGCAACATATTTCATTGTGTGAAACATCCATTATTCAAAAATGATTGTTTTTCGTGCAGACAACCCAAAACAACAGTGTTGTGGCAAGGAAGTATCGTCTGATTGGGATCGTGAGTCACATTGGAGACAGTTCAGCTGCTGGGCATTATATATCAGATGTCTACGATTGCAAAGACAAACAATGGAAGAGCTATAATGACAGCAGTGTAAAAAAGGTAATCTCAGTTTGTCAATTTCTTAAAAATTCATTCTTTGCTTTTTTAAAAAGCTTTAATATGATGTTTGCCCTGGAATAAAGATTTCTATCTTGCAATCTAAAATATCACTTGAAGATAGGAATATTGCTGTTGCCTTTCTGGTTTGAAAGTTATTTTACACCTGTATTACTGATACAAACGAGGTTTTTATGGGTGCAGTAAACTCTAAAGCGGACACTGGCACCCAATGTTGGTGTCCGCATCAACAAAGTGGCCGCTGCCTGCCTTAGAGAGCTAATTTTATATTAAATTGGTGCTGGGGTGGAAAAAGTAGCGGACCACAGCACCAATGGTCCCAGAAATTTTTTGAGTGCAGCAGAAATTATTTTTGTGTTTTGCAATAACAGCGATTATATCTCAGATCTCGTGGGTAAATAAATAATATATTATTTTTACTGCTAGTTCTCGCAGAAAGATTTTCGCAAATTTTCAGCGGTCTCAGAAAGTAAAATATTTTTTCCACCCCTGCTTGGCTGAAAGTCATTGGCTATTTTTATGAAGCGTCATCTTTATATAGAGATGGTGCAAGAGATGTCTGATTGTAGAGAGCAGAATGTTACGTTGTAGAGAGCTGACCGTTATTTTCCCTGTTAAATACGAAATACTATTTATCCTATGAAAGACAGCAGTGTACAGTGCTATAGATAATATAGAATTCTCTTTTTCACACTGCAAAGACCTTCATTATAAATTTCAAATTGAGTGCACAATTATTCATTTATAAGCAACCCCACTTCCGAGATAAGATATAAGTACGCAATTGGAGTAAGGTTTCGCGGTAGGGAGCAGTAAGGATATGAAAAGGACTGTTTAAGTTCAGTACTATTTTTCAGCCCAGTACTATTTTCAATCATATACTATTACCCAGCACTATTTTCAATTGTTATTTAAGCCCAGTATTAAACACATCTAGGAGCAACCATTTAGGCAACTCGAGTTCCAAATTTTGACTCAAAATTAAGCAACTTCAGCACTATTAAATCCTAAGTTACTTATAAAAATAATCGTGTTTTTGTTTTATTTTTAGATAACAGAGCATGAAGTAAGATATGGAAGGAAAAATTGTGCATACATTTTGTTTTATATTGATGAGTAAGTATTTTCTTAGGAACGGATTTTTACCGGATGCAGTGCTGCAGATTAATTCTGTGCATCCACGGAAGAACCATGCAAAAGACCTCCGGAAATCGATAGCCAAAAGCTGTAGAGGAGGACATCTTTTTAAGAATCTTGGACCTTTTCTTAAAATTTTATTTAAACTAGACTCGAGGAAATTCTTAGGGACAAGGAGTCTTTTGATTGTAAACCATTTCATAAAATAAACAGGTAATGTAGGTCTTAGAGGGCAGGACAAGCACAAATGATACGCAGAACACGGACAGAGTTTGTACTTTATACTCCTGGCACTTTGTTATTTTATTGGTTTCTTTGTTATTTTATTGGCACTTTGTCTCCTTTGTTAATCACCTTTTTTCGTATTCCTTAGGACATGTTTTGAAGCAATTGCGAACAGGTAGTCAAACAGAAAGGATCACATACTGCAGAGCAAAGACTGTGACTTTTCTTTTTCACTCAAACTTCCCTGCAATGAACTTTTCTTCAAGGTAGGATTTCAAAGAAAGGTACAGTACAAGAAAATGCGTTGGTTAATCTGTTGATTTCAAGATATTTATATTCTTGACTTAGATATGATTTTTACGTAACAGTTGACGCTCAGTGATCTGTGTAACATGATTTCGTGTAAATTTCGGTATAAAGTGGAGATTTTAAGTCTTTGGCTCAAAAGCAAGTCCTCAACTTGTACAGTTAAGGAGCTGTTAAGCTCACTAAACGGCCTGGCTTGCTAAGTCCCAACCAAGTATGAAAAAATAATGCTCAGACAAACATAAGTTTTTCTTATTTAAAGACCCTTGCGAGTTTCTTCCAATTCACACAAATATTGCCTTAAAAGTCACAGATCTGACACTGGAGTTTAGGAGGTCAACACTGGGCCGACTTCTGCACCGGGATTTACGGCAGTTTAATATTTGTAAAACTGTATCAGTGGATTATCATGACGAAATACTCTTTAAGGAAACTTATAAGAGATAAGAAGATAGCTTTAACACGAGGCCCAATATAAAGGTTTTGGTGAAATGAACTATTTGAGGAAAATCGCTCCAGAGTTCACATGAAGCCGACAATGAGAATTTTATGTCTGTGTTGCTGGAGGAAATTAATGGGAATTTATTTCAATCCACGCTAAGAAAATAAATTTTGTTTACATGAGAATTTCATACCAGCACGAAATCTCGCGAGTTTCATATTGCCCAGCGTTATGCAAACTTAACAGTGGCTCAGACCATCAGTTGACATCTCAAGTCTCATGTTAGATCTCGTGTACCGTAAATCCTAGAATTAGCCTTCTAGGGGCTAGTTTTGTTTAGTCTTTTTTAGGTGGGGGCTAAATCAAGGGGGGGTCTTATTCAAGGATTGACGGTAAAAGGCCTCCAGGGGCCTGTTTACAATGAGTAAGGATTGGTTGGTGCTATATCCTGGTGGAGATGAGCACAACACCATCCCTAGATATATGACACTCGTTCTTAAAATATACATTTTCAAAGAAACTTTAAGAACGAAGTTCACAAGTGTTATTTGTCATATGCCTAGAGATGGTAACTCTACTATGATCTAGTATCTACCGAAAGAATTGTGTTAGTGGTTGAATTGTCTGCCTTTGTCGTCTTTCTAGGTTTCCTTCAGAAGGAAACCCCGAACACTACTCTTATTTTGGGTACCCGAATTAACCTGTCTTTGTGCTACGATCATCCTAATAGTAGGATAATCCACCCTCTTTGTAAACAACCTGGGTAGGATGATTCGGGAATCCGAAGTGTCAAAATCAATTGTTTTCAGATTGAATGACCTGGAAATCTATTGTTTCCAGAACGAATGACACCATCAACAAATGACGCAATGTTAAATTTTAATTAGCTTGCTAGGATGATCCTACCCAGAAAAAAATCCTTGTAAACATTCGGTAATTCAACTTTGGGTGATCTTGGTATTAGGATGATGATCTTTCATCCCTTGCTCATTGTAAACAGGCACTCGGTATCATTGTTTATGTAGATAGTGTGAATTACAAATATTAAGGTTATTTCAAACCATATTTCCTTAGTTTGTTGGAATTTTATATAAAAGGTTTTCTCAACTTTGATGCTGTTATTCTCAAACTGCTCTTCAAATTCAAATCTTTCTAATGATTCCAAAGGGGATGGTCGGGAAGATGTGTTTTGTACGAAGATGCATCCAACTCTCTTATGAAATCTCTGAAATCTAAACAGCGCAATTGAAATCTAAACAGCGCAAATTCCACGGCAGTATATATTTAGAGACAAAAATACACTTGAGAAAAATTCAGAATTATACGATTCACATACAGTTTAGGCCAGTCATATTTAATATATATGTATTCTAATTCCCAATTCGGTACATTCTCTCAGTAGAATTATATACTACCTTTCTTACATGCCACAAAATTTGAATGGTAGAGACATCGCCATAATTGGAACTGTTGGTTTTTGCAGGGCTCTGAATTTTTCACTTGATGAGATTTGCAGAACTCACCTCCCCACAAGTTTGTAAAATGTCTGGCAAAATATTATCTTAATTTTTAATGTCAGAAATTCTCAAGAGCCTTTTTATACTTTCAATACTTTCTGGCCACACTTTCCTATTATGCTTCTGACTAATTAAATAAATTGTTTCGTCTGAGTTCTTCATTTTAACAATGACCATTTTAACTGATCTTTCGCAGTTTGAATGACCTGGAAGGTAGAATTGAGTGACATAAATATAACGAATAATGTAGTTTCAAGCCTACTCTTAATAAAGTATATATATATCTATATATATATATATTATAGAGGTTCGAATGACAAAAAAAAAAGGTTTCATACACTTAGGCCTTTCGGATTGAAATCCTCATCATAGTGCTATATATATATATGTATAGTTATCAAAGAGTTGAAGAGTTATACGTTTTCGTATAATTGTAAAAAGTCGCAAGGATTTAAAACCCATTGAAGAAAAAGAATAAATTAAATTGCAATGCGTTGCAATTTCATAGAAACATGCCTGAAAAAGCTTACAACTCCTTGTGATTGCAGTCACAGGCAATCACAGAGATCATAGCATTTCTATTTCCATGAATCCTTGTGATTGCTTGTGATTGATTGCAACCACTTGGAATTATGTGGAAACCAAGCTAGAGGGCAGCATTTGTCGTTGCAGTTTCAAATAAATGCATGATTTCTCTGGCATGATTGTATTTATGAACATGTTTTCCACCCACCTGTGCAACTGTTTGTTCAGATAATGGCACTTCAACTTCCATCTGGAAAAAAAGGAAACAACAACTGGTTTAGGCACAAAATGCTTCGTGAAAAATAAGTAGCGTTTTCATTCAATGCACAAATAATTTCTTTTTTTGTAATTAACGTACAAGTAATATCTGAGATACCAAAAAAAGTTAACCCAAATCTGAGTCTGGCGTTTCTCATAACCGCTGTTCTTATAAAAAAAAACATATATATGAAAGTAAATTACGAAAAAGTAAAATCAAGCAAATCCGTACTTTCATTGCAACTCTTTGAACGATATTGTTTGAATCTGCCTCCAGTATTACGCTGAAACAAGAGAAAATATTTCAAGATCTAGAACTAATGACACGTATATAAATGAACAAACAAACGAACAACTTAATGAACAGATGAATGGACAAACAAATGAATGGAAGAAATCTCACAAATAGAGATACAAACATTTACAATTGAATTTTGTGCCACATGCGACCCAAGTACAACTGTGCTTTTTGTCATTAAACATATACCACCGCAACATACACCCCAAATATATATAGGGGTTGGAATTCTGTCAAACCATCCCAGTGTAAAATACATGAGCTATTTTGATATGCTGAGTTGGACAAGCCTCAGTTTCTCGCACTTTAGCAATTCAATTAAACTTTCTAAAACTAACATTCTCATATTTCAAAAGTAAGCCCACAAGCACTTCGGTTAATTGAATGCAATTTCACAAGATTATATCCTTGTGTTTAGTCCATTATCGAAACACGCTATCATGTTAAAATTTCGAGGTGAAAACCAATACAAAATAGGAGCATATATCTGTCACTCAATATCGAGTGTACCCCCTGGGGAAATTAATATTATATTAATATAAAATTTCAGAGCAGTTTTGTGAATAGATAAATCATCATCACACTAACAACTTTTTCTAAGAATGGAAAAATTACCCTCCATCAACAAGCTCATCAATAGCCAATAAAACAGCATCTAAATGATCCAACAGAAACCTCTTCTCTACATTCTTTTTTAACATTTGGCTGATTGAATCATAAAAGGCATTTAATACACTTGCAAGGATAAGCTGAAATGAAGATGTTATGACATATTATATAGAGGCATTAATGTTAAACATGTAGGCTCATACTATTGCTACATTTAGTAACAGAAGACTATCTAAAATGGCTTGTTTACAAATAAAAATTTTTCTTCAAGGAATCAGAACAGCCATTCCGCAAGGATCAATTATAGGATTGATGTTTTTCATTTTCAGTGCAAAAACAAAAAATTCACTTTCTAGAAAATTCTCGTTACCTTTTTATTTGTTTATTTTTTACTTCCCTTACCCTATCCCTCACAGATAGGTGCACCCCCACTTAAAGGTGCATGTGTTTATATCTTGATATAGGTGCATATGCACCTATAAAACACCATAGTATAGAAAGAATATGAAACATTGGAGTATTGCAAAATGAGATGAATACTGTAACACATCATTTAAAATATCGTTAATATTATTAATTCAAGATTTCACATGTGTTCCTTTAACAGCATATTCGCAGGCCACTTCCAAACCATTATTTCATTGATGTCCATTTACATAGGCTTCTATTAATATTGAAAATTGAAAGACTTGTTGAAAGATGAATTGCCTTCTTAAGAGCTAATGCTTATATGTGGGGGAATAGGGTGATTATCATTTTAATCAGATAGAGTAAATGAATGGTCAATGCACCATGAAGTCAAGATCTTGCAGCTACAGTGCTAGTATAAATGAAAATAACTACAGGCCCCGAATTTAAGGAACATATTTTTTCAATTGAGCCCTATTGTTTGGAAATATTTTCTACTGTTTTCCTAAATTGTTCTTCTGAGATGTTTCTTATCAGAGGGTTCTTAAATACAGAGCCTCAATGTATTTCATCTGACAATATCTTCCACAATGCCTAACCTGCAAACATAAGAGTTTGAAGTGGTGCTTAGCTGACAGGGGAACCTATTCAAAGGGGCACTTATTTGAAGAAATATGGTACTGAATGATAGAATAAAATATTCTGACCGTGATTGTAAATTTAGTCTTCCCTAAATTTATCACTATCAATAGACCAAACTCGAATCTCAGTAATTTTAAATAAATCAGAATCCCTAAAAGTTAGCTTCCTTCTTGTCTGCAGCAGTTTTCTTACCAAAGCATTGCCATATCATCACCTATCCACACCGAACATAAATTCTAATTCTGAAATGTAATCCCACACATTGGATTTATTACCCATTTTCTAAAAATAAGATGTGGAACTCAGATCTATTGGTGCTTACCTCGTTTTCATGAGAGGACCCCATTACATAAAAATATAGGTCCACATTACTCCTGTAGACAATTGTCAATCCATCTAGCATGATTATTTCAGCTAAAAGAATCAAGAATTTCAATCAATAAACGTTTGAATTTAGAATAGATGAATAGTTGTTTCATTTTTATGATACGAAAAGGGTGAATTTTGTAACAATATCAGTTGCTTTTGATTGACACACCACTTCAAAGCGATTTTTGCAGCTTTGTTCTCTTTCGATTAATGACCTTTTTAATAGCCCCTTTTCATGTGCATAGGGGCAAGTTTTGGGGTTTTGTTTGTTTTGATTTTCAGTTTGAGAGAATGCCCTTTGTCTTTGATTGCTTTGAATGGCATGTGAATTGAGAGTAACTGATGCTATTGTTACAAAATTTGCCCTCTTGTTTATGTTGAAAGGTTTGCATGAAATGGTTTTCTCAATAAAATTAAAAGTGCACATCAATTTTAATGACTATATAAAAATGACTATTTTGAGTTTACATTCCTTGAAAAATGAAGAAACTACTGCCATGCATCATAATGTATTATGTGGATATACATATATTTAAATAAGACAATATTACCATTTTGCCTTGATGTTTTATTGTAAAGGCTTTTTTCAAATTCTTTTTGCTCTTTCATAGTCGGGAACACATCATCATAATACTAAAAAATATTTGAAATAATTTAAACAATGATGGAAAAGGATGAACACTGAAGGTGAATTTATTAACCTTTCTAAGTTGGTTTTGTTTTTACTGGTCATGTGGTCAAACTCAAGGAACAGTTACCCTTTTTAACAATGGCCTATTTGTGCCATGATTTCGACAAGTGAAAATTAATTTGTTTTTTTTCCAAAGGTATATTTCCCATAAGCTTGATCACATGCCCTTAACTGCAGTGAAAACCAACCATCTTGAACAGGTGAATCATTTGAAGATTTTATGTTTGGCCATTAAGCTCAGGGAGGGGGGGCACTATTCTTGTACAGCACACATGTATGTTCATGATTTTAGCAGTTAAATTTACCATCAGGTGTACATTTAGAAGGCAGGTATGTTCAAAGTGTATACATGTCAAAGACTAGGGGGTTATAAATTTTACAACAGGGCATATTTTCTTAGTTTAGATTTGTTTACCATGGAAGGTAGGGTATATTTTAGTCAGGTGGCACATCCCCAATACATCTCTTGTGTGAGTGCCACTTGAGCCATAAAGATGTTAATTTCATAGTTGTGACTGGACAAACTGAGCTACGATTATTGTATGTAATAGCATCCAAAAGATGATAAACATCAAACATAAAAACTTTGAAAGCAAGTTTCAATTAAAAATATATTCAAATAAATGAAACATTTCAGAAAGTTTTGTCTTGGCCTCAAATCAAGAGCATGTCTCTCTATCTCTCCTCATCAAAAGAAAATTGTTCATAGCATAAATAGAATAGCTTCCAAAATACACACCTTAGAAATGACTCTTTCCCCATCATTGTCCAATATTGCAACCCCCTTGATTGTATATAATGAAGCTTCCTGTAAAATAATATAGAAAAATTGAAATTAAAACACTTATTTCTTTTATTAAGAGTATCACATATTCTGAATAATAAAAACATTACACTATCTGTTAACACAGTTAAGGGGAGTGCTGGTTGCAGGTGGGCAAATTATAGTGCCATGGAGTAATTTGTCTGTTCTGATGGAAACTCCCAGAGGGTACTCCCTACTATTAGCAAGGGGGTTCAATGTTGAAAATTTGCTTCTCTACCACAAGGTTCAGTGGAAGTACACTTGATAATGTTTTCCATGGAAAATGAAATATCAACCCAAAGCTGTGTGAGTAAAAAACCAAACCTTTCTTGCTTACCCTAAGGCAAGGACTGGGTTCAAGGCTGACCCCATGGGGGTGCAGCAGTCTGACACCCCCTAGAACAGTAAAACAGCTGTGCATTGTTTATAATTTGAGACCAAACATGGCACAAACCAGGGTGCTGCCATGTAAAATAATTTGTGGTAGGACTGGTACAAGCTGAACAATAAAATCTTCAAGAAACCTCTCTATACAACTGGTACACACAGGCCTGTACGTTTGAGGTGTGCGATCGCACGCGAACGCCTTGGCGCATGCCTAAAGTTTCCAAGGCGTGCTTTTGATCGCATGTGCAAAGCTCTATTCAAAGCGCTAATTCCCTGTTAAAATTTCGACTTTTTATGAACTATTCTTTGAAAATCGAAGGCCATATCAGCAATTCTTATAAAAAATGTAAAAGATTGAATAAAATGGACGACAA
>JAYJMH010046860.1:0-14193 GCA_036873815.1 Phacellophora camtschatica
GGCCCATTGCTAAACAACGTAAAACATAATATTTTCAGGAGGTAAAGACGTACAGAACTTTATAATAATTTAAGATATTTCAAGGAATCTTTTGAATCAGGTTGGTTTGTAAGCGCTACCCCCTGTCAAATGAAACTTCTGTAGGATTTGTCTGTTTAGTTCAAATAAATCCGGGCGTGAAAGGGTTAACAACGGGCATTAGGAAAAGTAAAGTTTTCATTTTATTCCCACTTCGACTTCTCTCATTCGACCTGTCCTACGCTCCGTGTTTTTATTTTTGTCACTGGGAAACGAGAGAGAAGAGAAGAGAAGAGAGAGTAAGAGAAAGAGAGAAAAAAATGTTTCTTCTTTCTCCCTTCTGTCGTCTCCGTTCCCTGTGACTGCACAAATCAAAACACGGAATGTAAGACAGGTAAAGCAAGAAAAGAAATGACAAAGTATTAAAATTGATCTTTACTTTTCCTGAAACCCGTGGTTTAACTTACTCAGATCTCTTGTTCAAATCACCTGAAAAGTGAACTTATATAGGGGGTGGTGTTCACATGGACTTTTATTTTACGAAATTGAATGATAAATTAGTTAGGGTATCGGCTGGATTTATCAGGCATGGGGATATCTCAGGCACTTGCAGTTCTGGACAACCAAAACACCATACAAACACTTTAAAATCAGAACTTACTCTTGGTGGACTTTTCTAGATCATTTTTTTTTTCATTTTGAACGTGTTTTCGGCTGCTGATTTTTCGGTTGCTCAAAATTGCAAATGCCCGATAAATTCCATTGCCTAATAAACCCCACTGCCTGATAAATCTTACCGATATTCTAATCCACAAAGCCAAAAAGAATATGTTTGCAACGTGCAATGTTTTATTTTTCACACACATTAATCATTTACAACGAGGATTTGAGGGTTTGGCAAATTGCGTGAGGTAAATATCAAAGAACGAATAACTCAACATAAATCAACCAAGAATTGTTGCGTTCTTATTCATTGATCAACGACCGTTGAACGGCATCTGCCTCTTTTTTAAATAGTTATTAAAACACAAATAAAACAATAATTTATTTACCTCAAAAGTTTCGCTTGTTTTCAGTAGTCTCTCCAGTAAAATTAAATCGTTGTATTCTTTTAATCTGTTTTCCGTATCCGTATTCGAAAAACGTATTCGATTGATTGGTCTTATCGAATCTTTTTCTTCTTTTGCGTATGGAATTTGAAGCTTCCCATTTATAAATGCAGCTTTTGTAACTTGAGTCTCAACAGTAGCGGCGCCACGGGTGGACTGGTTTGAACATGCCCCCCCCCTCACTTACTACATATTTATCTCTTTTTACGTCACAATCCTCTCCAATTTGCTTAGATTTTCTTAATGGCAGTGCCGCCTCTCAGTCTTTCAACTTTCAACGAAATTTCTTGTGGGACTGCTATGTATATTTTATCATGCTTAAGAAAAACATTACTTTCGTTTTAATAGCTCATCAGATGTTCATTTGCTCTTTCCTCTGTGGTTTTTGCTGTTTTCCCAATAAAAATATACATGATTTTTCATCCGAGTTTCTCAAAAAAACTGTATTATTAACGAAACTTTACCTCAAAGTTTGCCACAAATTTCTCTAAAATCAGTTGCATATTCAACAACAAAAATGGAAATCAAAAGCTCAGAATTCTTTCAAAGCGAAATATTTTTCAAAATACTGCAATATTCCTCTGAAATTTCTTGTAATATCAAACATGAAACCCAACTTCTTGCTAAGGAAAAATATTAAATATTAATATTAAACATTAAATATTAAGGAAAGATATTTAATCATTCGTTTTTTTTATAAGAAGCCTGGCTAAGGCTTCATTTGTGAATGTTTCTCAATTTTGGACCAATTTTGACCAAATTTCACCAGTAAAAGTTTTTTAAAAGTTTTTTAATTGTATATATATGAAAAAATCCGTTTTTAGTGCTATGTATACGAACAAATTCCGTTCTTTACCATGAATTCTTTTGTTCAACAAAAACATTAACAAAAACTGGGTATATATTGTATAGGAGTTCACAATCTTTACTAAATTATTCATCTGATTCATCATGTCCACTCCATTTATTATGATTAAGCATTAAGTAATCTTTGCTAAAAAATCAAAAGTTTCTAATTCGATTTTTAATTCACTAGTAAAAGTTTCTTAAATTTTCGTGGGTTTCACCGGTGAGATTCTTATAAAGTAGTTTCTAATAATAGAAAACGTGTTTTGTGAAGAATATTTACTTCTAAAGCGAAAACTAGAGGCATACTTTATTTCATATTTTTTTGCTGATTTTCAGGCAGCTTCGAGAGTTTGGTACAGATCAAGAAGCGCAGAAAACGATCGCCCTGCAGTGAGTATTTTAAATATTTCTTGAAACTTTCTCATTTTCAATGGCCGTTCGTTTGCTTCACTTTCAATGTCCATTACCGAAAATAGATGTAAGCCACTTAACAATTTATATATATTTATATAGAGAAATCATCTACTTGTTTGCACTATATGTTTGCAAAATATTCCGAATAACTGACGCCTATCGAAATAATCTTCCACTTAGTTGCACTCGATACAGAAACTTTAGCAAGGGAAGGAAACACACAATGTTATCATAAATAGTTGTGCTTGATGTGAAAAAGAAACCATTTTTCACCATTCTTCTATGCATTTTTCAATATTTGCCCCCTTGTATGTTTATCTTCAACATTCATTCATCATTTCACAAGGTGCTAATTTATTTCATTCATTCGTCATTTCACAAAGGCTGTTGTAAAGTATTTTACCTTAAAATTTTAAGGTAATTTGGTAGATATATAATTAATTTACCTACGAAGATTTATGAAAATTGTTTGTGTAATAGTAAAGTAAAATGTGAAATTTGGTTTATATTTATAAATTTTCAATTCAAGATTCTAAAGATTTAAACTTTTTTGTTTTTCAGACCCAAAAATATATTATCGAATCGAAATTCCAGACCCAAAAAATAGGACATAGCCCCCTTCCCAAATATGGTTTTACTGCTCCCCTTTGGCATGACTAGGTGAAGTTTATTCGCGAAGATCCATGTATTTATGCGTTTTCCCTGTTAAAATTTAAATCAAGTGGTTATAACATTGGAGTTATGATAACTTTTACGGGGTGATGTATTAAAATATTTGATTACTGCAATCCATAACTTTTGTTATACTTTCAGACAATATTTTGAAGAAAGCAAGGTACTCAACAGCAGATTAGATGAAGTGATAGACGAACTGGCGTCTAAAGAGCAAGAATTTTTGGAAACAACGAAGGTTTGCATTTGGAAATTGAAAGAACGGTGTTTTGTACGGCGTGAACCCAAAAACGTTGGAAAAACCATTAAAACTTGACCTTTATGTTTTAACAACGCAACCATTGGGAAAGAACAAATTAATTTTAGGGCCTGTTCACATAGGTGAGATATCCCGGCTAAGTGAGATATCTCGGCAAGCCAAGATATCCCGGGTGCCTATAGAAACGGGTATTATTTTCAGCTCGTGTTTATATGAGATTTCAATTCTGAATATCAAAAATGGCTTAGGTGCTGCTCCTTTGGTTTCGGCACTGCAAATTTTAAAAGAGGTTTTAGTACCCCCGTCTTAGAAGAAAGGTATCTACAACGCTATGAAATGAATTATCATATGTTATTCACACTAATAAGATATACATTATCACTATTCATGACATTAATACTCCGTATCTTTGTCGCAAAATGGGATAGAGGTTAAAGTGCCGATTCATGGGTATGGGCATTTAAACATGCATATGAGGCTCAAGTGCCGCATACTTTGTGTCGGCACTGCAAATTTTCAGACGATGGCATGTTAGTTGAGGCACTTCAATTTTATTGCAGCGCCGGTACCTAGGAAGCATGGCATGAAAATGAAGTGCCGGCACTTGGTATCGGCACCTAGTATCGGCACCTAGTATCGGCACCTAGTATCGGCACAAGTTACATCAAGTGCCAATACCTACGTTTCGTTACTTCATTCATTTAAACTAAGTTTTCATTACGCAATATTTTTTACCCTTATGCCGCTTGATAGAGATATCCCACCTTGCCCGGATGAAATCGACAACACTGCGCAAACGGAAAATTCACAACAAAGAAAACCACAAGACAAAAAGTTGAAAATATTCATCCGGTCCCGGGCTGTGTGTCTCATGTAAACACGGGATGAAAAATGTCGTGGCTTGGTGAGATATCCCGGGTAGGTGGGATATCCCGGCTCATGTAAACAAGCCCTTAGAAGCCGTTGATAATAATATAACTACTTGTTCGTTGAGTTGATAATCAAACGTTCTGATGTCTCATGAGAACAGTATTTTTCACAAGGTTATTCTTTAAATTTTAAATAAAATTGTTTTCCACTTCGTGCTTGTACTACCTTACAGGGTACACTCGTAATTGAACTCGTTCTAGATTTAAACCTCCTTAACTACAGAAAAGTTTTCTTTTTAAGCGTATAGTGTCTATTTTTAAGCCTTTCTTGGCAACTTGGTGTTTATGCCAGAAGCGTTTCGATGAAAATGTGATGTTTTGTTTATGTTTACAGGAAATGGAAGCAGTAAATCATGAATTGTTTGAAGCAAAGTCTGAACTAGAGCATATAAGACCACGGCTGGAAATAAATGACGTTGTTCAGGCGAAGGTAAGCATCTATTTTATTTTGAATGGGTTTGTGGCGTTTGATGTAATATTGCCATTTCAGTGCGAGAACCAGAACGGCAATGGAAATAACATGACCTTCAATAGGCGGTGGTTACCAGAGCCGCAGAGGATTTTTTTTTGGGCCAATATAAATATATAAATATAATAATGGATCCTTAATTTTTATATTGTCATACTGAGATTTTTAATCGTATTTCATCTTGTATAAAAAAAGGCAAAAAGTGGGCCCCGGGTTAGTGACCCCCTATGACCTCCCTCCTCAACCCTTGTTGTTACAGAAAAAACACATCCTTCTTAGTGGTTTCGCCCCTAAGTGGATGATTGCCCTAAATGAATTACTGTCTTGTTTATCATTAATTCATTCTCTTGATGCTTTTGAAAGATGTAAACTCATAAAAGTATGTATCCAGATTGAAATTAAATCATACAACTCTCACAAATTCTAAAACGAAAATTTAAGCAAGTAAGTGATTCATTCAGGGCGATGGTCCATTCAGTGGCGAGACCGCTCTTGTGCCATGATGCTATATTAAAAATGAATGTTTCGACCCTAGCCAGGGTCCTCATCAATGAAGTAGCAAATCCAACGAGGACCCACCCATAAATACTCAAGTAACAACATGATAAAATGTTATTCAAAATGTGAAAAAAATTATATTAATAAACGAAAAAACAACAACTCCGAATGTGTAATGTTAAAAGAAAAAGAAAAACCAGAGCGGAGTCTATAATTGTGCGCTAATGGAATGGAAGATTATTGAAAATTGAGAGAAGGTCTTACTTTCAAAAGCAGATCAGCAGGTCATCCGCAGCTTTTCTTTCGCGTGACTGGCTGTGCTATTTTTCAGATCTTTATACAGGGCCAGCGGTACTCTATATCTGGTCAGTTTTGACAACTTAGCCCAGTGTTAACACATAAGGTCACTCGACCTCGGAAGTATGGACAGCTGAATTGGCTTTGGGTTTTGTGGTTAGAAAATCTTGCTGAACGTTTGGCTTTAAAGCATAGTGTCTGTCTTAACCACGTGATCACTAGATGTACGTTATAATTATTTAACTACACTTGTATATAGTTCTCATTTGCAGCATTTGAGTGATAGATTACGATCGCGTTTGGAGTAAATTGTTGGAAAATGATTAAAAAACTACTTTTTGCATGCTTTATACATTTAATGGAGTAAAGGTTTTTCCTTATGATGTTTCGTGTTATTTACAGCATAAAAGGAAAAAAATATTTTACTTAGTTTATCAAGTTTTATTTCTTTCAAATACTCTTCAACTGTTTGTTGTTCTTGTATGGTTTTTATGAATTTTTCGTCAAAAATCTGTACGAAGCATGTGAATTATCGGAGGAAAAATTCGAATCCAAAATATACTATCAAAATAACACAAATTTAGCTTAAAGTTTATAATAATGCATATTGACATTATCATTCTCACGGAAAACGTTGCATTGCCCAGTGGAAATCCAGCTTTGGGCATGATTAATGGAACATGTTTTCTTCATTTTTGACATTTTCTAATCACTCTTCGTTCAGGCGGAAAACCTTGCAAAAGAGCTTATTACCTATCAAGACAACTATGAAAAAATCAAGAGACAAGTTTGCGAATTCAAAGCGAATTATGTTGGAGCTGAAGAGAATTTGATGGAGCTGGTATCTTTGAGATCTGAACTCAAAGGTATGGTATTTTAAATCTTTACGGTCTCATTTTCATAAATCTCTCCGTACCAGGTTTGTCAGTAGCACTTTTACGGTGTAGTAAAAATCCACAAATATGAACCTACCTTTAAGAACGTACAGCTCGAAAATTAGATTTAATTTTCTTAAAAATAGATTTTATGTACCTTTTAGTGAAAATTTCTAACGTCTCAAAAGCCTGCAAAGTTACCATGTTTGCATTCTTCTACTCTCACCCCCCATAAAACAATCATCTTGATATATTTTTTTTACATATCACTATAAATATTACCACAGACAAAAACAGGTTTACAATCGACGATAACACAGGGAGCATGTTAATACATTACTACCCCGTGGCCTTTAGGCCAATCTACTCAACCAAACCCAGATGAGTGATTGCTCTTCAATGTTGGGTAATATTAAGGCAATAATAGGAAAAAAAGAGCAAGTCATACTTAGGTTTGACTGTGCAGGCCAGCCTTTTACATATATTAACTGTCTTGATAGCTTCATTTTGATTAAGGACCGATTTGAAATTATAAGGCTCTCATATACGGGTTTTCACTGTTTGCGTTTTCTTACATGTGGATGCGCGTACATGTGGATGCGTCCACAGGCTCTCCGTGTTGCATATAGGGTAACGGCTTCTAGATATAGAGGCTTATTGTGAATAACCAATAAGCAGTTCCTGACAAAATCTCGAGTTTGCCCTTCGGCAAGGCATAGTACCTGGAAGCCACCCGTGCCAGGTTTGCGTTGAAAACATTATCTACTAACAAACGTGACTACTGACATTTATCAAAATTGGGGCGTCCTAGCGGACGACCTAGGTAGGTAGGTTTTACTGTATTCCATTTGTCAGAAATTTTATTTTTGATTTTTGTAAATATTTTCCTGATTTCTCTGCTTTCTTGTTTGTAATCTTGCTATTCTCGCATTTACAAGACTGCACAGCAGAGAGAGAGCACCTTGCTACCTGTCTGGATGCTGCCAAAGTCAGAATTGCTGAATTAGAAGCAACTCTTGCAAAAAAGGTACGTTTACATGTTCTTATATGTTTTGTAAAACAGAAATGCTGTTGTTTTCTTTGTTCTTGTTGAAAAGTTCTGATGTGGGACGAGTTTGAATGCTGGCGCGAAGTCCAATTTTTGCATGAATAATGTCAATCGTTTTTGGCGGATTGTTGTTTTTGCAAGACTGCACCCTCCCGGATTTAAGGTGCCCGGATTTATTTCAAATCAGCAAATCGTTTCTACGTTTCATTTTGCAGGGGTTGTACATATCATATCATGTCATATCAATTTGCTTATAGAATACATTACAATTGTAGTTTATATAAGAAAACGTATTCTATACGACCCATGAAAAACCGGAAGCAAAGCAAGTTAAGTCTGAATAAAATTTACCTATCGATGCATTTCAAATGATATGATGACTAATTCCCCCACAATCTTCATCCACCTTTTCTCCATCTGAATGCGAGGCTTGACGCACGTGTTTTTGCCATATTAATACTCAATAAAATAATAGTCACAAGCTCATATCTAAACAATACAATGTACGATCACAATGAATAAATTCTTAAAGAGTTTTCCACCACTCTTCTTGATTCAATTCTGGCATTCTTCTTTTATCATTTTTGTTTTTAATACTGCTAACTGACTTGTTGTTATTCGAACATTTTCCAGTTGAGATTTCTTCAGCTGCACTTGGCAGATCACTCGTAAAATTGCTGTTCCCTTGTTGGATCGACTTTACTGGTTCATTATCTTCCAAATCTTCCAAGATGCAATCTCCCCATTGCAGATTCTCCCCATTCCGCAGAACAATCCTTTGGATATCTTGTTTTTGTGATTTGACACCACAATTTGTTTTGAGAACCGTTCCTTTCTGGCCTTCATGTGACGTTTTGTGCTCCTCCGTACCATCATTAGTCGCTTTTCCATGCGAGGACCCTACCTGCGTAGGAAAAATCACATGAACTTCTGAAATCGAATGCTTTTTGACTTCATCAGCTTTTTTTGTCGATGTGTAGAGCGTTTTCTGTAACGGAAATATGACACAATTTAGAAGAAAATCGTGTTGTTGTTTACCTGAGTATCCCCTGAAAATAATCAGAACTGTACAAATCACTTGATAGCTGAACAATATGAGCAGGGGGTGTTAATTGAAATTTTGTAGCAGCTTTTTGTCATTCAAAGAAATAATCTTTCGATCTGTATATCTATACCGGGTGACCCAAGAAAAATTACATGCTTGCTCCTATATTAGCAGGTAGATAAGTAGATGGATAGATGGGTAGGTGGGTAGATGGATAGATGGTTAGAGATGTGTAGATAGATGGATGGATGGATAGAAAGGTAGATGGATTAACAGGTGATGATTCTGTTCAGAACCCACCGGACATTAGCAAATTTTCATGTGATAAATTAGCTAGTTGACTTACGTTATGTGACTCGGAGCCTTCTTGAGTTTTCTGGATCTTACTGCCAAGGATTTTTCCTGGAGAGAAATATTTTGCAAAATCATCTTGATTAGGAATCCAGCACCTTTTTCATTAAATAAATATTTTCTGAAATAACAGGCGGCCTTTTTAAAAGTAGTGGATTTGTTTGTTTTGATTTTCTGCGTGAGGGAATTGCATTTTCCTTTTGTTGCTGGTGCAAGATGCTGGGCCAGGAAGCAACCTTTGGCTTCAGCTCATTCCTCTCATTTTCTTCATCAACGGTTTTATCCGGTCCTTGAAAGTATTGATAGTTTCTGATAGAGCTGTTTTATCTGGTAGCCTATTCCAATCATGCGCAATTTTTTAAGTGAAAAAACGCTTCGTTAAGTTTAGCCTGGTGTTCGTGTCTAATATATGTAATAGCTCCTTTGAAGCAATATCTTCTAAGCTCTCCGATTCGAAATTGGTGACCCACTTTGATTCGAATATTTACTGTGATCACTCGATATCGTATTTATTTTCAACTTAATTGTTCCACACAGCGTGGCATCGTGCATTGTTCTTGATCCTCTGCGTGCTAATGAAGACGAGGTTCCGGAGCAATAGCGTGTCGGATTCGGTTGCTGAACGAGAGTATCACTCAAAATGTGGCAACATTCAATAAAACTATATGTCATACTCCTCAAGAACAATTTGATTCACATAATCTCGTTTAAAAACGAAGCACAGTGATGACATATAATAAAACCCTCTTTGGGGGATGTTCATTTGCCGTCAGATTCATGCGTTTACACGATCTTATACGTTATGGCATACCACTTTAGAGCAGAGTGTTATCGCTCCACAAAAACGACACGAAGCACATCGTATTGTATCAGAGGTATGTGAGCAGAACGCTTATATATCGGATTGCTTTTCGTGCAAGGAAATCAATCTGAGTGTCGATATATAATGAATCCGGAACCGGGTAAATCAGGTCAGCTCTTAATATTCTGTTTTCCAATGACACAAGCTTGCATTTCTCTAGTTTTTTATGGTAATTCTTAGAAACAAATTAACCTCAGAACCTTTTTGGACTCTTTCTATGTTATTAATATCCTTATGACAAGCTCATAATATTATTTTTACGAAATAGTATTTACAAACAATAGTGCATTATCACTCACCAACAGAGTTTTCTATTTTTGACTGGTTGCAGCCCATCTCCTCAAAAAAAGCGGTCTTGCCCCACACCAGTTTTCAGACTACATTACTTTGCTTTCCAAGGGATGTTTTGTAAAAATTTTTCTCAGCTTCAAAATTTGCTTGATTCATCAGCCAGCGTTATTTCATCAAGCGTCACAATTCAATCGTTGAAATGTTCTTCATACTACGCATGCAAAATTAGAAAAATTTATCTCGCAGTTTGAAGCCTGCCTCACACAGCAGATTTTTGTCTTTCAAAGATACGTGAAATGCAGCAGGAAACGAGGAGTGTCACGTGACATCACATTACCAGTTTATTGGTTGCTCTTTTGTGACGCACAGGCTTTGAAATATTTTAATTTTTCGTAGTCGCACATGGGAGATTGTTTTCCTTCAAAATATAAAGCAAATCGTAGAGGCTTACTAGGGGCTATTCATGACATTTTTAGGTTGTTTTAGTTTTAAATTTAAGTGGCTGATTTTAACTGTGCACTACAAATCCGTGCGAAGATAGGTAGATCGCTCTGTTTCTTATTGGTGAAGCTGCAAATGCTACTCAAGAATTAATTGGCTGTTGGGAGAAACATTGCGAAGTTCCTTTCACATAAAATTGTAGCATTCAAAAAATTGTAGCATTAAGATGGTGAAGCCCCTTGGCTCTCGTGCTTTCTTCATGCAAATTATTTTGATTAGGCCAGGAGCCGCTGTTGGCGGCCATTTTTTGTCGGCTGGTGCAATACTCTTGTGATGAGAGTGTATACTTCCTGAGGTTTTTGATGCCAACTATTTTTCGTCTATTCGGATAAACGTATTTCACGAACCAATTTTTTTCAGGAAACTTTAGTCAGAGAACAAAAATCAAGCTCCGAAGCAATTTATCAGAAGCACGCAGATGAAATTAAGGTGGGTATATCTTTGTCTTTTTTGGCAAGTTGTTATTCGTTTATAAAACAAAATTCCAAATATTAAGCCACCAATAAAATTACTGCTAAACTCTTTTTATTCTAAGAACAAGATAATGTTTGCCAAGGCTCGTTGTTCGTATATTTCTAAGAATTTAAGGATCGAAACTCCTTAATTTGCTCTTATTTTTGCACAGATGTTTCTTCAGTAATTTTATCCTAATTGACGACGTTACTATTATATGGGTACTTTTTGAAGAAATCTTCTCGCAATAGTGGGTTCCAAGGCAAATTTTCTCGTAAAACTGAGCGGCAGACCCCATCAGTTCGCAAGTCATTTTTACCAGAGGCGAAGATAATTATGATAATTAATGATAATTATTTTGTAGATAATGGAGGAGCGTTACAAATGCCTTAAAAAAGCCACACAAGGTATGGAATCTTATATTCTTTATTTATTTACAAAAACGGAGGATCAAGGTAGAAATAGGCACACGCACGGCCACAGTGATGCACGCAAGAGAGTGGAACGAAATGGTCGTGGCAATCGGAGTGATCAGAGTGAACACGGTCGTTGTAGTGATCCACGTTGCGATGCGAAGAATAACAAAACAGAACTTGATGATTTTCCGGCTGAGTTTTGCAGCGATTCAGAAAGGAGGAAAACGCCAAAAGAAGAAGACGGTCGGGCGACTAGAACTGGGACACGTGATTTTGATCAAAGAGATCGTTTGTTGTATCAAAGAATTGACAATGATATTTTACCGGCAGAGCACCACGCGTGGGGTGCTGGCCTAGATAATGAACTATTGCAGGAAGACGCGATGGAAAATAGGCGCACAAATACGATTTCTCATGCATTCGAATCTTTAGATAAGCACGTGCATGACAGTGGTATCGAGTCAAGTGATAAAATCAACTAATTTAAAATGCTTTCTCTAAAATTTAATGATTTTTACAAAATGTCTATTTTATTTATTCAAAAAGATATGTATCATTAATAAAGAATGCTTTGTATTCAACAAATCTTTCATTCATTGCAACTTTTGATAGCCTATACGCGTTGACCCAAATCTGTACACAGAGGAGGCTAGCAGAATAGCCTTTCATTTCATTTTATTCTCAACAGGGAGGGTAGCCCTTCAGCATAAGTGCTGGTTTTCAAGGGGCCCTTCCATAAAATACAGCTAAAACTAATTACAATTGTATAAAAATTATGTTAAGAACCTATTTACAATAATAAACTATTGAATAACTAAAATCAAATACCCTAAACAAAAAAAGAAGAATAAAAACGAACACCCTAAATACTATTTCTAAGGGAGAAAAGTAAAAAAACTTTTTCTATGTACACGTTCTAAATTTATCGTAGAATTTGTTGATGTTTGTTATTTATTGATAACATTTACTGTTTTGCTCAAATCGGCTGTATTAGAAGGGGTACTCTTCCTTGACAACAGGGTTTCGCCCATAGCAACGGGAAAAATCGAGAGAAAGAAATCCCCCAAAAATCGCGCAGTCCTTACTTTTTCTCCAGCACCCATTCCTTCTCATATTACTAAAATGCCTATCTGAGGGAGCGGGGAATCCGTGTCATATTCCCAGCGAGACAATAGGCGTCGCGCACCGCTGCTGCTCCCTTTTTGCCCAGGCCATCGCTCCCCCTCAATCTTTTTCCCTTCCTGCCCCTGCTGCTCGCCGGTAACGACCTCTTCGCTTTTCGATCGTGCCTTTCTCGAGTAGGCAAAACTCCCCGTCAAATGCTCTAGGCCGCCGTTGTTCTCTGCTAATCGCTTTCTGGATTCCTTTCATGAACAGCAGCAACCACGCGTTGTCTCCAACTTCTTGCTGCATGCATTTTTTATCAATGGCCGCTGTTCGTCGCTGTCATACGGCGGCTCTTCTCCTCGACCTTCCCCACCACTCAGGACAACGCGGTGAGTAGATGATATTTCTTTAACAATACTACTGCTCCGTCTTCCGTCGTGGTATCTCCATTACCTTTCCTTCTATTATATATAAGATGCCTAAATGCAAATGAGCTCTACGGGAGTGGGGAATCCGTCTGATTTTGCCAGCGAAACAATAGCCGTCGCGCACCGCTTCCGTGCAATTAGCAGCCCCCCACTTCCCTCTTAGGGACTTTTCTATTCTCTTCCTCGCTCCCTACTTCACTTTTGTCTGTGCATCGCGAACTCGATTTGCAACTTTGCCTCTTTTAGATCGATAAAACTCAACGCATGTAGAAAATTTTTGGGGGTAATGGGAACACACAAACTTTCAGAACAGAACTATTATTGCAAGAACTACAAAAAATAAACAAGAAACAAATTAAACAATGATGGGGGGGGGGGGTTAAAACAAATCGCAAATTGCCATAAAAAATGAATTTTTGCAAGAACAAATAAACGAGAAACAGAATTGAAACAATTGAAAGAAAGCAACTTACTCTTAAACCATGTGGACAATTGAAAGAAAGCAACTTACTCTACGAGACTGTAACATTTTCTCATACAGGATAGGTGCATGGAAAGAATATTTCAAAAAACGAAAAATAAAATAAACGAGAAACAAATGAAATAGATATTGTCTGATGTTGCATTACATATTTAATTTTTAATATCAGGAGTATGAATATTACTTCTCTTAAAATCCCTTTCCGCCGAAAAAGCCAACATCCGACAATCCTCTCAAAATGCTAACAAAATCCGAAATTCCAAGCAAAATATTTTCAAAATTCTACCTTCGTAAAACCCCGAACCCCGCCTCCCTCTAGCAAGTAGAATGCTAGAACATATGAAGGGATTGACAATGGGCTGTGAGGATATGAAATATTGGACTGTTGTAGTGGTGAACCTTGAATTTTAATTTTTGAATTTTAGATTGCACTTGGATGATGTCGTTGTAATATGTAGTAATTTTAGAATTTTTGAACCAGCACATGTTGAAATTTTTGGCGTATATTTGAAATTTTTAGAGTATTTGTAAAATTTATCAATTTGCGGATTGTGGATGTTTTGAATTTTGGATTATTTTAGATTGTACTTGGATGATGTCGTTGTAATATGTAGAAATTTTAGCATTTTTGAACTAGCACCTGTTGAAATTTTTCTTGGATAATTTTGCGCTAATGTTTTAGCATTTTTAACATTTTTGGACTAGGACAAAAAACAATTTCTTGGATTGTTTTGATGTAAAATGCAAATGCCCAGATAATTTCGCGCTAATATGCCTGGTTTTAGCATTTTTAAGCAGCACATGGTAAAATATTTCTTGGA
>JAYJMH010046871.1:0-37326 GCA_036873815.1 Phacellophora camtschatica
AACGGATCAAAATGAAAACAGAGTGGTGTCTACGAGGCCTGAAATAACGTTCATTTCCGCCTAAAATTGTTATCGCACGCCATCGCACGCCTAAAATTGCCAAGGCGTGCGAATTGCCGCACGCCCACTAAGATTCATATTTACAGGCCTGTATTTGTAAAAAAAAAGGTTCTTGTTTGCGGAGTTTGATTGTATCGACAGATGCTTCCTTTCGTGACTTCGTACAAAGCTTTAAGCAGATTTCAGATCCTAACTGCTTATTTTCATGAACCAAAAAATGGCCACTGCACACCAAAAAATGGCCACTGCGCACCAAAAACCCATGGAATGTATGACAACTATGAAACAACTATTCAATTCATTCAATTCAATTCAACTTTATTCAAGTACAACAACTAAATATGTGACACCTATGAAACAGCATTATGTAATGTCTAATCGGTGGAAAACACTTACCTTGGAAGTTTGACAATTTCAAAATACAAATTGCAGAGCCAATGGTCAATGTCAGATGAAATTAACTTCTCTATTGTTCCAAATTTATCAATTTGCACATCCATTTCACCTCGTAACATTGCAGTTTTGTGCCTGAAAATTTTTTAATCATATTATTCAATTTTTAATTTATTTTTGTCAGAATACTATTTTTATCCATATTCAAACTAAGAAAAAACAACTAACTCAACTTGGTGGCCCAACAAAAACTCTATTATTTTTATTTAGGCATTAGATTTAGGCATTAGATTTAGGCATTAGATTTAGGCAATTTTGATAGAGTTTTGTACAGGTAAATAAGGTCACAGTTGGCTAGACTTGCCCCAAGTCAATTTCTTAATTCAGTTAAGAAAGTATATAGTAAAAAGTTCTCTCTACGGGGAGAAAATAAAAAAAATAAAATAAAAAGGGCGGAGGAGAAAACGAAAAAGAGAAATATTTCTTGCTTTTGTTGCGCTCGCCTTCTACTCCGCAGAAGATTTCCCCCGCAAAGACAAATTTTAGATAAAAGTCTAATTTTTTCTACTGAGTTAAGAAATAGGCTTGGGGCAAATCTACAGTTAGATGGATGATATCCCAAACTCCACGTTTGCCCCTCAAACGTTATTTTATGTACAGTTTTATATTTGTAGTTGCACGGATTTCGAGCTAGAGCCCTTACAAATGGAGATCGGATACCCGGTTCGGATACCAGATACCGGATACCCGGATTGGAGACAGCATTTTCCGGTATAAATATTAAATCATTTTTTATCAAACCATCCTCTTCATGCATATTCAAACCAAGAAAAAACAATCTCAAATGATCTCAAATTAGTTCCCAGAGACATTTGAAAAGGATACCCAGGATACCTGCCTGGATTTTCAACTTTGATTAGATTGTGCAACACAATAAGATCTCAAGAAAGCATTCGACAAGAGATTCCGGTGTGATCTCAAGTGAGAAAAAAATCGCCAAACTAGGATGGGATAATCAAAAATCATGTTCTGCTGAAGTCGTATAAATTAACACAATCTAATTAAAAATTTGAAGTAGGTAGTATTTTTTCTCTGAAGGATATATCTATGAACAAGGCAAGGACACAGCAACCATTTTTCTAAGGGGCCCTAGCCCCCCCCCAAAAAAAAAAACCATAAAAGTATATTGTATTGATAAATGCTATAACATAACACCTATTGTTCTCATTGCTCAATAAGCAATGCAGCTCCCCAATGATAATGATATTCTTAAAGATTGCACATTTGTTTCTAATACGTACGAAACCTTTCTCCAGAAATCACTGGCTAATATTCTAAAGCCAAGAGCTATGAAAAATAAAGAGTTTGACCTAGGACACAGATGTTATGTTACAAACGATACCAACTGCTACTATCCAAGTAACTCACTTTCCTTCTGAAATGTTGAAATTTCCGTCACAAATAGGAAAGCATCCCCATCCAACGACCTTATCTGTTGGTGTCACTGGTCCTCGTAAAATTAATAACTCAAAAATTAAAATCATTCCTGCTTTCATATCAGGTCGCGAAGGACACACTGCAAATATGCTTTGATCAATCTACGAAATAAAACATTTCCTTTACAGTCAGCAATATATTTAATGACACGTATTAAATATTTAAGGATAATGAGGTCATTGGCCTCTAAATCCCTGAAGTTTCTAAGTGTATTCAAAGTTGTATTTCTTATTGAGACAAAATCTGTCATAGTTACGTTCGAAGTCAAGAACGGAATATGCATTTGTGATGCTTTCTCCCATTTTGTTCAAACGGTTTACGTTACAAATTTTTCTTTGAGTAAATGTTCTTTCTCGTGTTCGATACGGACAAAAATTTGAGTTATTTAGGTTATGATCTCTCGCGTTGATATCACTCATTCGTAAGAGTGTCCCTCCTTTCCCAACCCTATTCTAAAAATTGTTGCCTATACATTTTACTGTAGAATGGATATCCATATACAGCTCAACTTATATGAAGTGTATATGGAAGGTCTGCATGCATGATTAATCTAAAATAAATTGCAATGAGCTGCTTAGTTCCAAGCCAAGAATCTATTATCGTTTCACCCGGGATTGACCAAATGGTCAATTGCTAAAAAGTAAAGAACGTCTTATTCTCAGAAAGAAAACACGGACAAGACTTACAAAACAGACCAATTTTTAAGATTTCAATGATAATTTATCAGATCAATTTGTATTTTCTAACCATTGCAAAATCAAACCACGATAGGATTTAAACAATCAACAAATACAATCAATCAATCAATCAATTAAACAATCAATAAATACAATTTAAATAAAACTACATTCGTCATATAATTAATAAAAGACGTTTCGAGCATTGCCCTTTGTCGGTTGAAAAGATTAGTAAAGAAGCAAGAAGAAGTAAATAGGATTAGCCTGTAAATTGGAAAAAAGGATGAGTTGGAGAATAAATTGGAGAATATCCTGCGTTTTTTCACGGTTATGGGCATTTTGTTAAAAAAAAAGCTTTAGAAAACCTATTTTACCTACTCTTAGATAAAAATAACAATAATTTTAATCAGAAGAAACTGCACTAACCACAAGCTCTATGTTGAAAAATTCTCCATCATGGTTTACTGGTAAGGTAGCACCTCCCCACTGCTGTCCTTTGAGATTAGACCACTTCATCACATGACCACCAAGGCGACTGTATAATGATGCCATTAAAACGTATCTGCTCGCTGAGTGATCAAAACATCAATTCTTATTAATGAATAATTACAAAACACCAAAAAGGCTGACGTGAAATTAATATTTTTAAATATATTTATGAATTTAGAAGAAAACATGAAAAATCAAAGCTTTCCAAAGCAAAAATAATTTAAAACAATTTTCAGTACTATTTTTACCAAGATAAATTAATAGGCTAAAGTTAATGAAGGCACAGTGATACCCTACGTTTTAAAAATATTAATTTACGTTTTAAAAATATTACAAGGGGTGTGACATAAAAAATTAATCAAGCGATGCTTGATGAGCAGCCATAAATCATGTGCTGAGCGGATTGAAGTTATGAAGGTTAGGTAAAATACTTTATTGTATTGTTGTCTTGTCAAATTTTTTGCTTACGTACCTGGGAGCTTGTTTTTGATGCCACGTAAACATTTCAATTTAACTTGAATGGGTTGCGGAGTTCTAATCCAATCAACTTTCCATCGTCTGCATTTGCTACCATCATATTGGTCATCAGAAAATACAAGATCACCATACATTGTCTGTGAAAATCATTATTTTTATCAAGCACAAAAAGGATTTGTTAACGGAAAAGCCAAATATGTATAATATTGCTAAAAAAGCAAGCTGTTTGTAATTAAGGAAAATGATAAAAATGACCATAAGTAATATGCTTTGAACTGATGAATGTTACTGTTAAAGGTTGTAAGCTAGGAAAATTTTCCCTATGAAAAAGCCAGTCTAGTCTGCATGCAGGCTAAAGCTGCTTCCAACGAAGAAGGTAATAAAATCAAATCACAGAAGCAATGCAAAACAACAACTAAATTTAGTTATTACGTGACGAGAAATTTCATATACTTGCAAAACGTCAGAATGATAAAAAAATTAAGGTGGAATATTCAAATAATAAAAACCCTCTGTTAAACATGAAATAATAATCAACAGTCTCTTCAATCTCATATAACTGTGTTGCATTACAGTTTACAAGCTGCCTTCCAGGGACAGAACTAAAATACCAGCACAATTTTTCACCATTATCTGAGATAAAAGGAAAAGCAATTATCTAAGTATTAAAGAACAAACTAAAACAGTAATGCTTACTTTAACATCTCCCATCTTTCTTGTCAATGCTTTCAACAACTGATTTTCTGATCTTCTAAAAGACCTATGAATTCGATCTTGAAATAAACGATCCTTCTGCATAATATGTTCCTGTTTAAATAAAATCATTCCATGCTCAAACGAAAAATCTAAATACAATTGCAACCAAAAGAAATGTTCCACCCACCTTATTTCAGACTAACATGTTGAAGTTATGCATTCTTGAAAACGTTTGGTTTTAAAATTGAAAAAAGGTAACACAACATCGAAAAATTGAACAACAGTTTCTTTTTCAATCTATCAAGCACTTATCGTAAAATTATATACTTTTGTAAATTCCTATTTTGCAAAAAACAAAGAAAAGAAGTTATTAGCGTCTGACAACAAATTTCAAAGAATTCATTAAAAATAGTTAAGAAAAGTGGTTGACCTTAAGGTTACTGTACCCCTTCAAGCAAGCAAGTTACTGTACCCCTTCGATTTTTGGTTTTTATCATATTCCGTTGGTTCAATCATTGGACTACATATTTCTCTCATTTCATTTTACAGTTCACATGTTCAATTCTGCACAGAATGGTGTGTACATGTTCAGGGTTTATCTGAAAATCAACCACAGAAAAATAATTTTTTAAAAGGGTACAGTAACCTTAATCAAAGCATTTACAGTACACAAAACATTTATTTATACCTGAGGATACCTTAGGATGGTATCTGAATGCAGGCCTACACGTTCAGATATCAATTCCTTTTCAAGCTCTTTCAATAAGTAAGTATTATGTTTTAAAGGAATACATATTAAATTGTCTACATAGACTTGATCATTTTAAAACTTTTCAGTAACATAATAAAGCTTTGCAACCATGCAAATTTGGCTGGTGGTCTTAAAAAAAGCTCATTAAAACACAGATACTTTTTTGGTCCAAATAATATTACTGGTATTCGTGATTGAATAAAATATGTTGGCCTTTCAAATATTGTTTTCAAAACATCTACCTCTCTCATAAGAATCAGCTTGCATTTTTCTCTGAAAAGCATTATCACATGTTTTTTTGCCTTTTCCTTTGCATGCATAAACTCTTTCTGTCTGTCCCTTTCAATTCTTGCCTCTCTTTGTCTGAAAGCAATGTGTTCTTCCCTCAGACGCCGCTCTTCTTCCTGTTGAAAACAAAATATTAAATGAAATGTTTGAAACAAAATTAAATATTTATATTTCAAGTTTTTGGAAGAGATATACTGTAAGTATAGTAAACAATAAACAATGTAATGCCACAATAAAAACAATACAGTGAAACATCGTAATTACAAAAAAATATTTTTTTTATGAATGAATGCAATGACAAACAATTAAAATTAAAGGTTTTAAATATCTAGGAAAAATTGTAATAAAGGCAACCAAAAAGGATCAAGCATGGAAATGATTTGAAAAATAATTTTTCCTCTTCAAAATTTAAGATCCATTTCTGCTTCAAAGTCCCATGACAAATAATAACATGGAAAACAACAGCCAAATTTATACTGGATTACAAATTTTAATTGACTTAATTATGAAGGACTTTAGAACCAAGGCTGTATGCATAATTGGTATGTTCTACTGTAATAATATTTTCTTGCATTTTAAAATTACTGCACACCCCTTAGATTTCTTAAATTATCAAAATAAGCCCTTTTTAGATACCTGAACATCCTCAAGAGAAATATCACCAATTTCAATAATCTCTTCTTCAATTTTTTTCTCAAATTCAACAAGATATGCAGCAATTTCTTCATCAGCAACACTCTGTCTCAACTCTACAACATACTTATGCAATTCCTTTTGCTGCGGATTGTTATATAATGAAGGAGGAGAACCTTGGGCAACAAGATCAGATTTTTCATCTTCAACTTCATCCATAAAATCATTGATATCAGGAACACCCTCTGATTCTTTGTAATCTGATTAAAATAAAGAAGCAAAAATGAAATGACAAAAATTAAAACAAATTTCTATATGAATGTCCAGCCAAATAATTGTTGATGAAATAGCATGCAACAATGCAACTTCTTACCATTACCAAAACTTTCACCAGTGTATTCTTCAGAATCTGTGTCCAAATCTTCTCTGTCTTTTTTTTTAACATATCTGTACATTTCCCATGATAGCGTACCATCAAGCTCCTCAACATTCTCTGCAACACTTGTCTTATCAATTTCTTTTTCAACTGATTCCTTGGATACTGATTGACGCTCCAAAAAAATTTGATCACCTTCCATAGACTCTCCCTGTCCACTAGGAATGGGATTTCTCTTTGGCAACTCTTCTGAAAATTCTGTGTTTGTATTGTAACTCACAGCATCTGTCCTTGAAACCATAGAATAGCCTGCTTGAATCTGACTTTCCTCTTCCTGATATGAAATAGCGACTTGTTCTATCTGCAAGGTAAAATATTTAAAACCAATTAGGAAGTGTATAAAAACAAATATTAAACTCTTGGCCAAACAAAGAACCTTGCCTAAATGCACCAGAATTGTGTTTATATACTGTATATATACAGTGAGACCATGGTATTATGATATTTCATTTCTGGTTTCCTTGCTGAATTTTTTAGACACAAGATAAACAGATTTGAAATGGAAATCATCATTGGGCACAAAAAATTTTTTTTAATTAATTAGCTCCATAACCAAGGCTTTTTAAAAACAAATTTGTTGCAGGTATAAGGTAGGTGGAGCACATTATCCCACAGACAGAAATTAGTGTGATATACAGTATAGTTGTGCATCTTTTCAGTACCATCAACGAGGGTGACTTTGTTCAGTCAGATTTGTAAGAGTCTAATAACTCTGTGATTATCTGACTAAGTCACCCTGCTGAACAAAGTCAAAGCCTGATGGTAAATACCCTCAAATAATTACATTATAACAGCATGCAGACTCTTTAACATGGTATCGATAGAGCAACTTTTGGCACAACTTTTTTTGCAGAATTACTTCATTTTTAAAATGTATATTGAGTAATAAAGTCTAGTTAAGTTAAAAAGAGTCAGAGTATCTGCATATCAACTATTTTCCATATTTGTAGCCACAATGTTTCAATTAATATTTCTTATCAAAATAACAAACAAAATATGTCTTGCTGCCTTACATTTTCAGGAGGTTCTTTCTCTTGGACACTCATTCCTGAGTCAAGTCTTGACAGCGTGGCTCTTCTTCTTATGGGTTCATCATCTTCTAAACTTGCTTCTTTCTCCTGGGAGGAATGCTCAACAGACGATTCCCCAACAACTAGGATACTTGTTAATTCTGAATCAGTTCTTTTTAGAACCTCTTTTGGCTGTATATCAATTATACTTTCAGTGGGGATTTCAGGGAAAATTATTTTGTTTTCATCAACACTACTACTTTCAACACCAAACAAAGTAGTTTCATCTTCGTTTCTCAATGATTGAAATGATCCTGGTAGTATTGCAGCTCCAGTGTGAATGTCTTGTTCTTCTTGGCTTTTTGTTGATTTCCTTATCTCTTTTAACTCTGTCTGCTCTGGTTCTTTTCGAGCCTTTCCTTTCTTTTTCCTCGGCCTTCTCTCGGACTTCACATCCTCCATCTTAAAAGTGTCTGAAGTTTGTGCTTGCTGCTAAAATTCGCAGAAAGAAGAAAAAGCCTTTTTAGGTTAGGCCCACTCCAACATTCTCAATGAAATCGAAAAAAAAAAACGTTTGCGCCTTTAATTCTGTTAAATCTGGATATCTTTCGTGTCACTTCGGATAATTTGTTTATTCTATGATAATTTTGACGTCCTCACTTCATTCTTCATAATCAAAATTCTGTTTTCTTTTCGAATATTCGTCTTTTGCGTAATCAGTTCGTCCGCCATTGATGATCTCCTACGCTTCCATGGAAACAATAGCCCACTCAAAAAATTGAGGCAAAACAAAAAAGAAAACCGGGGGGTTACTCACCATTTCTCGTCTTTGTTTTTAATTTCTCGCAGATTTTGCTGTGATTCTGGGGATTCTGTGTATACAGTTGATAAATTTCAGCTTCGAAATTGAAAAATTGTACTTTGTATAGTCTAGATTATCCAATTTACAAAGATTTTCAATAATTTCATTAGTTTCTTGATCACAATTTGACATCTTTTTCTTAAGCCAAAACAATTTCTCAAGCACACAATCTTTTTGGAAATTTTAATATGTATTTACGGTTTATTTCTATTCAGAAAATACATGTCTTTCGTTTTGCTCTCCTCCACATCCCCAATGTCTCCACTTCCTCCACCTCCACACACAAAATGATAAATTCAAACAAGGCGGAGGAGCTTTTCTGATAACTCAGTTCTGTGCGGTGAAGTTGTGCAATCAGGTTGTCAATGGCGGACGACAGAAAAAAGAAAACTCTTTGTTTTACAATGTTCAGCAAGCTGTCCCATCATTCTTGTTTTGGTTTACGATTTTTTACTTTCAGAGAACTACTGTGCTACGGTATTACAACGTCCCTGTAACGAATATATTATGGTAAGTAAGGCGGACAAGGTGTTACGGAAGTCGAGTCTGGTCAAATTGTTTTAGGCCGCCGGCACATTGCGATAGAAATTCATCTTTTTGCTCGCGTTCCATAAACCCTATCAAAACAATGAAAAAAGCATCAATTCTCGCCATTAAATTCTCTTTAGCACTGATTTAAGTTGATAACCAGAACTTATTCAGGTAAGTAACAAATATTTGAAGCTCACTGCCGCGCGTGTTTCCAGTGGCAGTGATCAAATCTTTCGGTCAATCACGTGACGACAACAACAGAATCTGCGAAGCTCATTCGACAACATCTCGATAAAAATTTATCAATAACTTGAGTTCTATAAATGATATTAAAACTACAACGAAATAATTGAATTCTGCATTAAATTCTCAACAAATCTGATTTAAATTAGATAAAAATGTTTTAAACTTTTTTAAAGAATATATTTTATGTAGATCTAGCGGAATTGCGCAAAGCGTGACAACAAAGTTGCAAAAAAACTTTCGATCAGAAAGACAAAGGCGCTGCGCGGACGCATGGCAGCAAAACGTGCATGTTTTGTTGTGCAATATGATTTTTTTTAACAAATGCAACTTGGATGACACTTTGCCAAGATCCTTTTGGGTGTCCACAAAAGTTTTTCTTTTGTTCCCGATTTTCTTGGGGGTTATTGACGAAAGATTTTTGTCCCCTGTTAACAGCATTTAGAGTACTGTCACTCTTTCTGGTCACTTGCTGCACTGAACTCCTTTGTGTTTACATTACAACCTCACAATGTTTACAAGCAAGGGGAGTGAGCCAACCAATTAAAAAAAAATTCCTGTTGTGCTTTCCTTAGTTGTAACAATAATATTTTTTCTGTTTATGAGAACCACAATCATAACATTTCAACCTTCCGTCCAACTCTCCAAACAAATATTTACAAAAACCTCAAATTATTATATTCATGGCTACTTCCAAGGTAAATTTCTAACTCCAGTCATTGGCTGAAGATCACCCTTTCCAATCACAAGATTTGGCTTCGAATCCTCTGAATGATGATTGATGGGGGGAATCACATTTTGATTCTCTTTCAATTGAGAGATGGGGGTAAAGGTTGAAATTTGTGTGTGATCAGAAAGGGCGATTGAAAGAAGATAATTGAAATTTTACTGCTGTGTTTTTTGACAACAATTTTATGAAAAATGTAGCTGAACTGAAGGTATATTAGTGGTATTTATATATATTTCAAATTATGAAATAAAGAATAACGCCAGCTTAATACCTGAATCCATTAAAATATCCATTTTAAAGACAAAAATCTTGTAAAACCAATTTATTTACAAAGAGTCTAATGGAGGAGTTCAAGTTAGTCCAACTTGCTTGAAAAGCAATATTTGATTGTGTTATATTGCACATTTTGATCATCTCTTTTAATTGGATTTGGCGATTTTCTCTATTTGTTTGACAAAATTTTATCATTATTTTAAAATTAAAAAATATTCAAAAATTTCATTATGTAAAATTAACATAAAAACTATGTAACATAAAAACATATATTATCATATATCATTGTCATATGTTATCATTATTTGTTATGTTGGCAGATCTTTGTGGCAAGGAAAAATCATGGTTCAAAGGAAAAACCCTTGGACTTCATTTTTATTTCATTATTCATTTTATTTGATCTTGAGAAAAACCTAATACTTTGTGAAAACAACAATTATATACAAATTTTGCTGAAAATATTAAAAACTGTCAAAATTTTATCATATCAGCATTTTCCTTATCTATCTACACTACAAAGGAATTTTTAAAAATTTTTTAAAGAAAAGCAAAATTACATTGTAACATGTGATATACTATTGTATTTCTGGGTTTGCGTTCTCGTTCCATTATATTTTTGGGTCAGCTCAAAATTCATAAGACATTTTTAAGGTAAATTTAAGGTCAGATGTTTTATAACCATAAAGGCATAAATCAGCAAACATTGAAAGTTTTTTCACTAACCCGGTGGAGTGGAGTTTTCAATTCAGTAATTGAAGAAGTAATTATCAGTTTAGAGCAAATTTTTTTTATTCAGTATTTCACATGCACTTTTTGCTTTAACTCGTCATATGTAAGACTTAATTGAACAATTTCTAATTGCTTATAACAAATATGTATAAATAGACAAACTTAATTCCCTTCAAGAACATTCACAAAGAGCATGTACTTATTTATCACAATAATATTGGTGTCTTTTAACTTTGGTGTCTGCAAAAGTAGATATATGTCAAAGAGCTGCATTTCTCCTCAGCTCTCTTTGCCAAGGCAATGCAAAATTCACCATAAAGTTTGGTTTTACATACCGGGTTCCATAAATAGCTTCCTCTTAAAACAGCCTCTAAAACAGCCAACACAATTTTCATTCATTACATTTTTATTCATTACGTCATTACAATTTATTCACCTGTCCTTCCAGCTCTCTTTGATTTATCAGGAAAATATTTCCTGCCCACTTCTTGCATTTGGTTTTCCCTTCCTTTTTTATGCTGGTCACACTCTCTCCTTCTTGGTTGATCTGTTGACTATTGTTATACAAAACAAAAAATTCTCATTTTTGTAAAATGAAAATGAAATAAACCATCTCTGTTCTACGTACAATAAGGTACAGAGTATAAGACTCTGTAAGTATAAGACTCTTTAAGCAAGCATGGCCAAGTGGTTAAGGCGACAGACTCATAACCTCAAGGTCGTGGGTTCGACTCCCACCAAGGTCATACTTGCTGCAAAAGTGCGAGGAGAGCTGCTAACTCTCTGTAATTCCAGGCAAAGGCAAAAGGAATCACGAGGTATAGTCACATCGAGAGGAAGGACCGGGGTCGCCCTGATGGGCCCCCTGCGCCAAGCGCAGAAAACCATACCTTGCGAGAATAGCAAATGTATGTGCCTAAAACTGAAAGGTTATGTATAACCCGTGTCCCCGGCTGGAAACAAGTCATCTCGAGACTTTCGCGGGCTAGGCACGTTAAATACGATAACTCACTCACTCATATATAAACATTGAAACATTCAATCTGAAGCTGACAGGTATCGTTTTCGTGGTTTATTTCGAGCACCCCCAAAACAACAGATGCTGTCACCCAATACGACCCTTTGCTGCCTATAACATCATAAACTTCTGCCAAATTTTTCTCACAGAAGAGAAATATTTTCTTCAGTTGGTAAGATTGCTAAGTATGCAAGAATGGGAATTTCACATGAAGTCAAGATTTGCTCATGCGAATTATTGATAAAAGTACCGAGAAAAGCTCCAAATTGATATTTGCCATCTGCGAAAAGCACTCTTGAGTTAATGATTTTCTTCGAGAACGTATAACTCAAGAATGCATTTTATCAATTTGGAGCTTGAAATGACAGCTTCAATACGCATATGTTCAATGATAAGAAATATTCAAAACAACAAACCTAAATTCTTGAAATAGTCGTTAAATGCTTGATCTGCATTCCTCTGTATCATACCTAAAAATGTGAAAGTATAAAAATTTAAGAAATTCCTTCAAAAGAGCTGCAGAGAAGCATCCCCTGTATGCATCTAAATTTGATAGAAATTACTTCAAACTATCTGCAGAGAAGCATCCCCTGTATGCAGAGAAGCATCCCCCGGAGGCTTATTTAAGGTTGCAGGTTCTAGAGGGGGATTAAGAGAGGGGGCATATCAAAGTAGAGGGCTTATTTAAAAAAAAATGGTATCAAGGCAGATGAAAAGTTCTTTTTTGCAGTTTTTTGTTGTTGTATTTCTATCCATTTCCTTGTTCCAGGAAGATACACTTAACTAGATTTTTGACTCTTAAGAATGATTTTTGATTCTTAAGAAATTTTTGAATTTCAAACTCGTGAAACTGGAAATTGGAAATATTGCGCTGAAACACATCATAAATTATCATTGAATTCTTTCATTTGACTAAACGAGTCTTTTCTATATGAGAGCTTTAACGGTAAACATAAAAATCTCTTACTTTTTGCGATTCCCATCATTGATTTTGTGAATCTTACATGTGAATGTATCCTGTAGAGAAAAAAATTTCAATTAAAATTGTTTTTTAAAGAAACTTTTCATGGCAAGCAACTTTTTGCTTACCAGCATGCACCAACGCTCTGGATGTAACGTAAAAAATACGAATAAAATTCTCACTCCCTTTTTATTTCTCTCCCAGTTAAAATCAATCAAAAACAAACTGATGTTATTTGGGGTAACCCTTGCCAATGCAAAATTAAAAGCCCTCCAGCATACACAAAACGGGACATGTTTGATAATCAAAAATTCCAGAATGAAAAAATGGTCATGGCTGATTGTAAATAAAATCTCTCATCCAAATCCGCCTTTTCTAGATAATAATAAATTCTTTTTTGCGTGCGTAACTTTGAATAATTAGTAATAACATATGAAGTGATAAAATTTAGTTACATGAATATTGATTAAATACGATATTTCGGGCTTGACCTGTTGTCAAGTTATTGACTTTGATAACGGGTCAAACCCAGAAACGTCGTATTTAATCAATATTCATGTAACTAAATTTTATCACTTCATATGTTATTTTCGAGATAGGGCTGCCAAAAATTTATCAAAATTTATAAATATTGTATTTTTGATTCTCGAATTAGATTCTTCAAAACAAAATTTAGGTAAGTGTGGGCATAACATAGAACCAATCTTTGCATCTCCACCTACATGTTTGTCAAAATTATATATAGTGGAACGATTTAAAATTTGCAAAAGCCATGACCGTAACAGTATTAAGACAAAATCTTGATCAAAAATTCTTTTTCCGTCAATTCACTTTTAAACTAAAAAGCCTTGTATTGCTGTAATTTTGAAAAATAATTATGTAGAAATGCAAATATTTGTCTCCAGATTAACAGAGGCAAATTTTGTAACAGTTGTGAAATACGCGAACTGGCTTCAAAGCGATTATCACTCGAGAACAAAGCAAACTCTCTCAACTGGAAAGTGAAAACAGAAAACAAAAACAAACAATGCTGCGGAGGAGATGTTTTCATTGATTTAATGGCAGCCGAGCCTTCTTTAAAATGTGAATTTGACTGAATGAATGATTGTGGATAACTACCTTGTTGGTCGTGATGTCACCGGCCCTAATTGAATGCCGACCTTTATTGGCGTTATTTTCTGGAAGGCCAGAGTCAAACTCTAATATACCAACCCCTAACGCCGGCTATTTTTCCACCAGGGGACCAAATATAACGCCAACAAGGGCCGGCGAAATAAGGCCTAACAAGGTATGCAAAAAAGAACAAAAAGATCTAATTACGTCACTCTTAAATCAGAGAAACTGCTACCAAACATTTTATGTGTATTCATTCATTCTTTCTTGCTATCAAAAGTAACGTTACAACCTTGAGTTCGTCGTAGCTCCTGGTTAATTAAAAAATTCTCCCATGCTACTGCTAGTAAATATTCATAAAAATACCTCATTTTGCAACGATTTCCAGCCAGTCTCGTCAAACAATAAAGAGAGTGAATGTGAAAACTATCAGCATATGGAATGCCTTTGTTGAATACCTGTAAATACGTAATATTCATAATCATACAATGAAGCCTCGATACAACGGACACCTTTGGGACAAAAGTTTCTGTCCGTTGTTGGGAGGTGTCCGTTGTAGGGAGGAGTTTTGCCCCAGGACACCCAAGCTCTCTCGGGTGCCGTCCTAAACCCTCCTCTAGGCGGAACAGCTTTTAATTTACGATTTCGTAATTGGCTACGTGGCTTTTTCAGGAGAAACAAACGTTTTGACAAACCTAGATAACAAAATTCTAAATAAAAATAAAATGATATGATTCGATACACTAAAACGTTGTTGATAACATACCTCAGTAACTATAACATAAAATGATCCAGGCGTATTGTCTTTACTAAAAATCTGTTGACAAAACATTTTGTGTATAAATATATATATAAAATATATAATCAATTTATTTTTTAAAGCAGTTTAATCATTTTTGATTCGAACTGTCTTGTATATCCCTGAACTGAGATTTCGATGTTGATTTAACTTTGATTATCTCAAAAACTCGTGATATCTAACAAATTTTTATTCCCCTTGAGAGTTGGAGACAGCGAAGTTCAACTGTGACCCTGTTTACACGGTATCGTATCACTGTTGTATCGGATCACCCTTCCGTTCACACGGTGACGGATCAAAAGTGACCTTTTTTCAATTTTCTGACCTAGCAACGGTTGCTATGCAACGTGAGAATTGGATTGACAGCTCGGAATGGTGAATTCAGGGATTTAGCTCAAACGTCTTGAATTTAAAATAATCAGAAGAAAAAAGAATATAAAATCCAGTCAAATTAACTGATATAAAAAAATCTAGAGCAGGTCACCTTGAATAGAGTGTCGGCCTAAAATGAAACACTTTCCTGTTTGTCATCAGTTCCTTCTCTAGACGTTTTCGAAACAATTAATCTCCCAAAGAGTGCATCTGGCTTGAAGTTAAAGCATACAGCTACCACAAATTCAAAATGATTTTTGGATATACGTAGGTGTTTCATTTCAGGGTGACGTTCCATTTAGGGCGACAATACTCTCAGCTCAAAGATTTCGTGTACCTGTTTAACTTTTGTTTCAGAATGTTTCGGTCCAATTGTATAATTCAAAGTCAAAGTATAAGTTAAGAATCTATGCGAATCACCATCTTCGCTTTTAATCATGTCAGAATATTTGCAATCTGTGAATAGAAGAAAAATAACTAATATGTAATGTTTGCAGTGTTATTCACAAAAACGAGATTTTGTGAAAAATAATTAAATTGACACGCAAATTTCGAAGCGATTAGCCGTCGAAGACAAAGCGAATTCTCTCAAGCAGAGAATCAAAACAACAAAGACATGTTTTGATTTTCTGCTTGAGAGAACTCGTTTCGTCTTGAAAGATTAATCGCTTTAAAATTGGCGTATTGATTTCACTATTGTTACAAAATCTGCCCTCGTTGTCTTGTGTGTTATGAAAACATTAGCTCTTCGATAAAATATGCATAATTTGTGTCCATTGTGAGACTCACGACAAAAATAATTACCGAAAATAGGCTCTGCCACGTTATAAAAACGTTTGAAAACTTTGACATTTTTGAACAGAGAAAATGTATAATTTGGGAAACTCGATCAGGAAAACTAATTTCGTAATTAAATTATAATTCCTTAATATTCAGCATGTTCCTTTGGCTACCAAAACGATTAGGAATCCATTCCAATTGCATCTAATTGCTTTCTAAATTTGCAAAAATTTGAAACTTGAAAATTTTCTTTCTAAATTAGCAAAAATTTGAAACAATTTAATCACGACTGTTCTGATTGCCAAAGGAATAAGCTGAATGTGTCTCCTAATTATTCAGCCTCTGACTGAGTACGAGACAACTGGGGATAAAATTTCGTTCCTTCCAAGCATTTCAATTAATAAAATCACGTCATTTTTGAAACATATAGCAACTGCCAAATATAGATATAGCAACTGCCAAATTAGAACAAGGTTGAAATAAACATTTTATAGTCGAATTTCTGTCTGGACTCATATTGATGTGAGTGCTCGTTTGTTTCGAAGTAACCTTGAAAACGTTCTGGCAAATTATTCACATTAAAATGAGCATGGTGCACAAGTTTCAAGATTTTTAGACAGTAAAGATTGGCAAGTTTAAGTATGTTTAGCTCTTTATGTAAGCAGCTTGTGGAAAATGTACGACTTTAAAGTGGATGATTTTAGGTATTTTGTTTTGTAGAATCTGGAAGTAAAAATTAATAAGGTTGAAGAAAAAATTGACATTTACCCAACATTTTGCGACTTTCGTGTATTTGTTTCATGAGGTCCGAATCTGCCGCAAACAAATGTTCATAGAGAGCATCAACGTCAAAATCGAATTCCTGAAAAGCAAAGAAAACAAATCAAACTCTTCAGAGTCAATGCTAAAAATAAACAAAAAATAAATGATCTTCCGTATAAATTACCATTTCACCCTAAGAATGAGCCTATGGTCCTTTGCTCAACGTATTTTTGTAAGAACAACCTTTATATATAAAAAAACGCCAGACTCAGATTTGGGTCAAATTAGTTTGGTGTCTCAGAAATTGCTTACGCTAAGTACAATATTGGGCAAGGGGGGAGAGGAGTTAAGTGAAAGTTTGTTAAAATCAGTCCAGAAATAAGACGAAATCCAGGCTGAGCAGAAGCTAGTTGTTCTTATAAAAAAACGTGTACACATCGAAAAATGTCAAATTTTTAAGAAGATAACTGGGGACAGCACTCACTTACAGATACTGAAAAAGCTAAAAATATGAACAGTTTAAATATGCAAAAGTAAAGTCTGCTTTAATGGGCCTATCCCGAGTTTCGTCATTAAAACGAAGCTAAGAATGATAAATATAGAGGCGGGTAATTACAAAGTAAAATAAACTCTTGCCCGGTAAAGAATAATTTAAGACTAAAGGTTATTTGTTTGTTAAAATATTACTGAGATTAACACATTTCACGCTCCGATTTATTTCTAATAAAGAACAGGTCGTTAAACATGTCGAGGTGGAAGGATAAATTGAAATTTACAGATGTCCGTAGCGGGGTATGCAAAAGATTTATCGCCACAAAAGGATCCTTAAAAAGCAGAGATTGTCATGCCAAGGAAGGTCTCAAACTTATTTTGCAGATATTAGAGGTCTTGGCATTCTTTTTTATATCAAACAAATTTATCTAACATCCACCCCTCGCCATGTTTAATGACTGGTCCCTAAACCGGCAAATCTTACGTAAGGTTCATTTTTCAGGGGGGGTAAGTCAAACAAACAAAACTCCATTCAAAAGTTTAGCTAGTCTTGAAACATCTCAAATGAGTTAAATATTCCATCTGGGCCTCTCTGCCCCAAGACTGTTTTACGTGTATCAGTGGAAGGCAGAGGCTCGTCTCTGGGTGAAAAAGACTCTGGTTTGGTTCATTAAATAATTTCAACGGCTGGTAAATAAAAACATGTAAATAACATATTAACAACTTTAAAATGTCAGATTTTCTGCATTCTACGAGGAAAAACAGACTATTTTACCTCTACGCAATACTCTGTTCCAGGGTGTGCACCAACACATGGACAAAAAACCTCTCCAGTCACTCCTTCTGAATAAAAAGATTGACGAGACGTTAAATTTTGATACCGGGTCGAGTGGCCTAAAAAATGTCCCCGCGTTTGCAAAGTTATTGTGGAGGAGCTTTAGTGCTGATAATTCTGTTTTCGCTTGAATTTAATATGAGAGGTTTCAATATATAGTTTGATATCTTGTTTGCAAAATCTACACAATAATCACTGAGTTATGCTCAACGAAACTGTCTGCTGAAAATATTACATTGTATGGCTTTGAGAAAGCTATTAACGTTGACTTTCCTTTAGTATGGATGTTACACTAACGTCAAGCAAAAATGAAAACTAAAGCTCCTCCGTAGCATATTTACAAACTTGGGGAGATTCTTTGCGCCACCCGGTGGTACATCATGAAAAATCATTCTTAAAACATAAATAAAACATAAATAAAACATAAATAGAACATAAATAAAACATAAATATAACATAAATATAACATAAATAAAACATAACTATCTTTCAGATAAATAAAACAAGTGTGGTCAACAATAAAATCGTCAATCTCTCGCAAATTTCAAAATGTCCGATAAAGCCCCCAAACATCATTCTCATGTTTTGCTGACTGCGAGAATATTCAGATTGAATTGGAGAATCGATTCTGTTGATGTAGCATAGATTAAAACAATCCCGCCAAAAGGCGTGGGAACGAGGTTGAAATATTCTTCAAAAACGTTCATCAATTAATTTTGTCATCTCCTGGTCAACAATTTGGTCGTCACCTATCAAGGATCAGCAGAAGTCTAGAGCTGTTGCAAAATATGCCAATGTGATTTACGATCGTCATGCTAGAAACAACAATGTTTTGTTTTGCAAAATTCCCCCTGTTGTTCAGGGTTGAATGTTTTGTTTTAAAAACTCTGCCCTTGCGCCCACGTCATCAAAGCTAAATCCAATATTTCACTTCATCTTCCACAAATATAAAAATACCTTGTTCAATTTCATCCGATGAGGTCTCTCCGTGTTGATCATTCTCAGAATCTCCCAACATGTTAACATTTGGCGCAGGCAATAACGAATACAGGTTAATGGATGGCTTTTTCTTCATCTTCTTCTTTTTCCTTCTCGCAAAAGCTAGCAAGTTCTCTGCTCTTCTAAGTATGGGAGACGGCGATCTGGATGATTCATCGCTGGGGTCTTCTTCGCTCGGGTTATTCCCTTTCACACCCTCTTTTTCTGAATTTTCATGATCTCGTTGAGGCCAAAGATTTTCTTCATTACTTCCAACCGGTGGTGTGGGTGGAATCACAGATATTTTTGTTCTATTCTAAAATCAAACGAAGAGTAACAAGTGAAAGTATTGCAAATTTAACCATTTCACAACTTCATAGTTCTGATTCACACGAACGAAAGAGAATTCTGAAAAAATAGATCAGGTTTTGACTCAGGGAGACCAGTATCAAAATGTATTGACCTATATCATAATTATTTTATTATCTGCTTAATTTTAATTTTCTGCGGAGGAATTTTAATTTTCTGCGGAGGAATTTTGTTTTTGGTATTTTTGGTAACATGGTTACATTTTCAAATGGGAACTGAAGAAAGAAAATCCATTTTTGCAAGGAATATTTATCGTAAGACTTTAAAATCTTGCACGAAATCAGATTGATAAAATAGTTTTTCCAATTCTCATTGCTTTTGCCATCCTGCTATTCAAATTAGGTTCAAGGGTATGGAGAGTGCTTACGAACTCGCAAATTTAGATAACAGAGCAGTGGTTACTGATGATTAATCATCGCTGTAGGAAGTGCGTTGGGTGATGGGTGATCAATCTGGCTGAGCATCTTGTTGCTTGAAAGGGCAGAGGTTGAGTGAATCTTTAGTTAAATACCTGTTTAGTTAAATACTTGCAGGTCTTGCAAGCACTCTTTAGTTACATGTTCTCCAGGGACTTGCAAAGCACGGGAAGTATATATTTAGGCCCGTTGGGATATCTGAGAATAAGCGAAACGATATCAAATTCGAATACCACGCCGGAACCACCAATGCGAATAAGTAAATGAATGTAAAGCAACATCCAAAACATTCATCAACATGCAAATTAATGGGAAATATTACGAACAATTATAAAAACAAGTTTTAATTTCACTATTTAAAAATAAATCATGACAGACCGGACAGTATCAACCTATAAGAAATATCCCCAGTACCTACCTCGCTTTTGTTAGCTTTCATCGCCTCAAAATTAACATAATTCTGCCCAGCAATTGAAAGTTGCGACAAAATGGCAAACAATATTTAGCAATCGTTATTCTGTCAGCCATCTTCAACGACATTCTTTTAAAAGCCTAACTATGCGTCATAGCTAAATTCATCAAAACGTAGTATCGCTAATGATATGATTGCTGGACGCTACGTTAAGACTTATGACCTTACAATATCTAAAACAGGCCTAATCTTTTGCAGTGAAATTCAGCTGAAAGCAACTCGAACACTAAACGCTTCTGATTGAGTTTTCTTGACAGGTACCAACGAAACCAAACTCGTAATAGTGAAAGGTATATTGTTTCAACCTGTTAGCGGCAGCTTCTTTTATATTGCATTTCATTTTGATGAATACAAGTTGCAGAACATTTTCTCACTGCTCCCAGAGCTGATCTTCTTGCTTACGTTAAATTAGAGCTAATTCGAGATACAGTGAATCTTGGAATATTGCTCGATGATTAGAGTGACAATGTTTTGTCGTTCGTAGCAGGAGAGTTTTTGCTGTAATGTTATCGGTCCCAGAATGAGCGGTTAGAGTAAGGTAGTCAAAATAAAAGTGACACCAAACAAATATTTAATGAGTCTGGCTTTCAGCTTGAAGTTTCGGCGGTAAATTCGATTCAAGGCAATCAGAAACTTCGAATTCTGAATCAATATTGAGAATCCGCAATCAACGTTAAAAACAAGCAATAATGTCGAGAACCCGGCCAAACGACTCTACAAAACTCAACAACAACTCTTAACGATGGAAATTTAATTCTTTCCTGTATTTGTTTAGCAAAAATTTTGAAAGCAATCAAACTTCGCTGAATAACACACGCTGGACAACACTCAACACGTCTATACAACTCTGGACAAAGTGCCCAAACGAGTGGATTTTTACTGGATTTTGTTGAGCAAAAAAAATCCAGTGAAAAACCGTTTGATTTCGACAAAATCGAAATTTGAGCCATTGCTCGGTTGAACAACTTTTTGTCAAAGCAAGCCAGTTTCTTGCTGTGAGATTATACGCCGCAAAATGAGCGAACATGCAAAGCGATACAAGATAAGCTGGGAGCAGACTCTTGGGAATGATGTAATAAATGTCATATCTACCTGATCTGGATACAAATCTTGTGACAATTCACTAGTAGAAACAGAATGGATATCATGATCGCCTTCAGTAGCCTCGTCTCCGGTTTCATCAACATCTTTCTCTTCTCCTAGGTTATCTGTGTCATCAATTGAGGATTTTTTTCTAAATTGCCGACACACACTTCTCAGCTCAATACTTGAGACAGGCTGAAAGTAAAAATGGCATCATACATTTTTCACGCCTTGGATATATTTTTAATAAAAAGCACAAATCAAGTTAAGCTTTAATTGAGACGGAGGGTAGCACAAACGAAATACCAAATATCAAACAGCTAGATTCATTGAAGTTAAGATTCATTGGCTTTTGAAATTAATAAGATATGCAATGTGTATTTATCAGATTGGCTACACCAGTCGTTTGCCTATTGAATTAAACTGATGGACGCCAACAAGCGACTGATGACCATACATATCTATAAGATTTGCCTCGTTTCAGAACGAATGTCATGTCAGCAAACATTCCCATTATTCGCTATTGTTTACCAAAGCCTCAATTCAAGAAATAAATTAGTTAGCCAGTCAATTTGATTAATGTCGCAGCCGATCACAAATCAACAGTTATTTACAAATAGGATAAACATTAATTTTCTAAATTTATTCAACATTTTTCTTTTTTACAAACCTCTAAAAGGGACAATAACGGAATTAAAGTCACCTCGGCCTTTTTGGTGTTATTCATTGGTGTTATTAATCCCTGCCACTCTAGTTAGGGGTTTGTGATATTTTAAAAATTGTATTTATTCATTCATTCATTATTGCTTTTGATATTTCAAAAATTTGTAAATATTTTATACCATGATGCGGGTGTCAGAAGTACTGCAGAACTGAGGATTTTATTGCTGGACAGGAAAGTGTGAAGAAGAGTGGTCCGAGTTGGCGTCGAATGATCCACGCTGATCTCGCATCGCATCATCAACATGTTAAATACATCAGTTATATTCAATCACAAAAAGCGTACAAACAGATTCCATTTAGCAAAAAAACGTACTCCATCAGACAAAATAATATTGTACGGAGTTCTTCAAATAATGTGTAGCATCATTGTTAGCTTACCTGGCCAAGTAATGCATTTTGCCACACTCTGAAAAGAGTTGTGTACGAACTGTCTCGTGATACGAACGATGTGAAGAAATACTGCAATAAAGATAGACTAGATTTAACAAACTATCACAAAGAATACAACGATTAACAAAAACCTTCACTCCAATACAATTCTAAAACGCCAATATTTTCGTGGGATCGCGAAAATTTTGAACTTCATTTTTGATAATTCTAATCTCAATAAAATTTAGCATTCTGTCCTTTTCATTCTGTAAAAATTCAATCACATTTAGACGCAAATTCTACTCTTTAGATTAAGCCAATTGTAATTCAGGAAGGCGAGGTAGATACAGATATTTTCTTCTGAAATTTCCCTGGAAGCCAGGTTAGCTAAATAAAGGTTCGCGAAGAAGGTGAGCCTAATTGGCAGCAAAATTCAAACATACAATACAGTACCTTTAAACCCTGGTATATCGAACTTTCAAAGAGAATGCAAATTTTTCGAGATAATAGAAGGTAAATCAACACTAAAAGCTTTTAAAGGCTGTACAAATTGAAAACAATTCGAGTTAACCAGAAGCTCGAGTTAAGCCAGTTCACGCTGTAGAGGTTCAACCGCAAAAGAAAAATTCCTGTTACCCTTTCTCTACTCGTACTGATCCTAACAGCATTTGGAATGACCTTGGCAGTCTTTTCTTTTGTTATAGCCGTAATCTCATGCCAATTTATGGTCACCTGGAATGAAAACATAGCGCAACCTCAAATTAAGATTACAAACAGGATATACATTATGCATGCATCAGACAACAAGAAATATGGATATTGAGTGATTCGAATGCATATGAATGATTAATGAAGTACTTAACGTTCCGTCAATTAATATATATGCAGGTTATCTGTAAGAAATAAGTACTCTTTTAAAATTGTGGTTTTCCTCAAAGCAAGTATCTAGAGTGCAAAAATTAAAATTTACAAACATAGATATCATTTTTCAAAACGCTCGTATTTTATTCTTAGACAAACTGTAGATGTTTAAAGGCAGTCTGTCTCAAGCTTCATTGGTTCAAAGTACACAATGAAAATAACACCCACATAATCATCTTCAGCGACAGCCATCTTGTTTTCGTTTTTCAGTATTTTATCAAGGTAAAAACAAATATGAGGATCTGGGTTCTAGCATTTTTCCATTGTACGTTGAACCAAGGAAATGAAAGATTGCCTTTAATCACTTGTCATTTCTGAATGTTTCCAACACAAAATAGAACGTCTACCAGATAAAATAGAACGTCTACCAGATAAAATAGAACGTCTACAGGATAAAATAGAACGGATTTCCTCGAAGCAAGTACCAAGAGTGCAAACGTTAAAATATACCAAGATTAATATTATTTTTCCAAATATACATAACTTATAACTTATTTTACATTGTTTCGTAAACAGTTATTATTGAATATTTTTTTGAAACAAAACAAATTAGAGTTACACAAATTTCAACTCGATTTGCTAAGATATCAACATCTCTCGCTGCCGTTCACACAAACATGCTAGCGGAAACAAAAGGCTTCACAAAAGTTAATGCTTCCAATGACAACGAGTTCCTCAAATTACAGACACAACAAAAAATCGTTTGTGTTGACTTACCAGTGTTTCCCAACCAAAAATATTCGCATAAAAACAAATCCAATTCTGCGATAGGTAAACTCTCCCATGTACAAGAATGTCTCGTTGTAATGCACACGAATAATCTGCAATGAGTAACGTAGGAAACAACAGTATATCTTATTACACAAAATTAGCTAATTGTTATTCTTGTTTAATTACTGTACAGTAAAAACCCAAGAATCTACAAGCTGAAATACATGCCTCCTTTTACTTAAAATGAAAAATCTGCTATCGAAGTACTAAAAACATTGTTAAAATTATAAACAGATAATTACAAAGTGAAACAAAGTATGCTTTGTTCACCATCCTCTGAGCTATTCAGCTAGAATGTGATTTTAATTTAAGAACCTTACCAGGTTGAATTTCAAAATGTAGGTTCTTGTATGCGGGTTTTTACTGTACTACAAATGCAAATTTTTGGGGTTTCGTGTCAATTTCTTGCTGAGTTAATTTCATGCGTGTTAAGTTGTTGCGGTGCTAATTTCATGCAATAGGGTATAAGCAACCTTATAGAAAGTAACGTTTTATCCTGTAAGAAATCTTATAGAAATTAACGTTTTACACCGAAAACAACCTTGTAGAAATAAAACGATTTTTCCGTAAGAAAATGTATGGATAATGATGTTTTATCCCGCAAGCAATATTTCTTGTAAAAATTAATGTTTTATCCCGTAAGCAACCTTTTAGAAAGTAACTTCTTCCACTATGAGCAGCCTTCTTTATATAGAAAGTACAGTTAAAGCTCGAACTGTCCTGCAAATCCCATGAGAGCATTCAGAATAGGTTAAGCTATGGTTATCTCAAAGACGTGCTATCTCAAAAGAAATTTTCAGTCCCCTTGAGAGTTGGAGATAGCGGGCTTCAACTACGTATCATATTTAACAAACATAGCGAAAATAGAATAACCAATCAAGTAAACACCAACCTATAATTAAAATCTCTTCTTCTGCGAGATCTTTGAATACTCTCTTGAAAAGAGCACATTTTGATTTGAATGACGATCCAGACATCATCTGTAAAAAAAAAACTGTACCAACTCATTTCCCCCTTCACAATAACAGGGGTGAACATGCAAGCATGCATATACCAAGGCGGCTATACTTTGAATTGTACTCTGGAGTCCAGAATAGACGGGGCGGGGGCAAAGGTTGGAATGAACGGGAGGGGGAAATGTGGGTACAATTTAATACAGTGTCTTTTCCATTTAACACCAGCTTTTTTCTAAGAAAAATTTATAGAAGCGCCCACTCTCTAGTGCGTAAATTAATAAATTAAAGTAACGGAAAGTTTGTTGGAAGTTTTGAATACATCTTAAAAAGCGCACACCCTCCATTTAACGCCCCTCGCCAATTAGCGCCCAGGGTAATTCAAGAAAATACGGGATAACGGCGAAATAGTAAAACGTGGTAATTTATCAACAAACAACTTTTCTTTAGCACGATATCTTATCATTGCTCTATTACACTAATACGATTTTGGAGTGATAAGGTCCTGGTTGGAAAATCAAGAAAATGAGGAGGGGTTGAAATAAGAAAGTCCTGGGTAAAAAGTTTCAAAAACAGTAAGTATTTCTGTCGATTGTTCGTTCTTTTAAGGTTTAGTTAGTACGTCAGATTTATGTCAAATAAAACTTAATGATGTCAGTTAAACCCATAATAAATCCATAACCGTATCACCCCGGAAAGGGCCATATGGCCCATTGACAAACAACGTAAAACATTATATTTTCAGGAGGTAAATGCGGGTAGAACTTTACATTAATTACAGATATTTCAACGTAAGTCTATCATATAAATTTAGTTGGTTTGCATGTGCTACCCCCTGCAAAATAAAACTTGCATTGGATTTGCCTGTTTAGCAGAAATAAATCCGGGCGTAAAAGGGTTAAATCTATTGTTTGAAGTTAGCCGTGCATGTCAGTTTGATAAAAACTTATGATGATGATGCTTATGATGCTTTTTAAAATATATACCCGGTGTCCCAGAAGAAAGCTGCACGTTTGAAAAGCTATTGTGGAGGAGCTTTAGCTGTTAGCTTTAACATTTATGTTTCTGATTGCATGCAATAAAATAGACTTCAACTTCAAGTTTGATGCCTTAGTTCACAAAGTCGATTGAATAACTGCTGATTTATGCCCAATAATCTCCAAGATTTAGAGTTTCTCCAAAACCAGAGGTAGGCCTTTCCATTATATTGCCAAAAATAGGTTTTTATGACAAAGGAGCTTTGAAATTAACATTAGAACAGTATTGATCAACGAATGGCAACACAAAATGATGAATTAAAATTTAATTGTTGGTTGAAGGCAATTGAACTAAGAAAACAAAAGAAAAAGCTCATGTGTGACTTGGTCAAGAAGGATATGCTATGAAAATTTAGGACATGACTTCAAAGCAGTTACAATTAATATATTCTGAAATTTGTCTGTAAATGGTCGCATGATATTGTCGTTTACGGTAATTATCAAAACATCTGGTTTCACAGAAACACAAAATCAGCACGTTCATTTGACATCAACCAGGAATTATTTAATCAATTTTGCCAAACAAGGTATCAAACTCCAAGTTGAAGCATGTTCTATAATACATCTGTAGAGATAAAATTATCAAAACATAATTTACGCCAACTGTTATTTAGACTTGCTCCAATTCTATTTCTTTTTTAATTCGAGAAAAGGAACTGAAGGAACTTGAGATAAACAAACGAGAAAAGAGCCCGAAGGAGCTTGAGATAAATGAAGAAAAGATATTCTCAGTTCTTAATTTGTATTAAAAAGAAATAGATTTGGGGCAAGTCTGACTGTTATTTAGAATAAACATAATCAATAAACAAATGAAGCTACAAAAATGACTTACCTGTGATATTCGTTTCCCCCTTTTGCCTCGCTTTCCTCCATCTTTCCCTTCGTTTTCAATTTTTCTCTTTGATGGACTCAAACTCCTTAACTTTGATCGAAGATTTGCCGCTGCATCGTTAGCCTTTGTGTTCGCATCCGACAAGCTAGAAAAAAAACAAAAGCAACAATTATTAATACGAGCATATAAATTTTAGCATGATGACCTCGGTTCGATGTTTCAAATGATACGCAATATAGATGTGCCTCCTCGATGTCTCAGACAATAGATTTATTGTTACGTCACAAAATTCGACGTGACAAAACTCTACGTTTAAACCAGGGAGGTTAAGTACTCAATTACACCCTGGTTTGAAGAAAGGTTAGATTTGCAACAGGTCTATTTCATGCCTTGTACGTCGACAAAATTGATTGTAAAAAATATTGAAACTGCAGAGTTTAAAGAGTAGGAAATTTCGAATCTGAGAGGCAGTGCAAAGTTAATTTTATTTTTCAGCTAAAATATAACAAGGCAAGTAATTAGATGGATCAATTGCTTCTCTTTTTTCACTGCTAGGTCAATGATTTTAGATTGAATTTGTTTTGAAACCATTATTTTCGTTAGGCGAACATGATATCAAAAAAACTACTTTTGAGCTTTACTTTTTATTCAATAACTTTGTGATTTCGGCAAAAAAGCTTTGTTTGTTGTGGTTGATAGGAGCATACAATTATTCTACATCAAAATTCCGAAATTTGTAACTTTGTAAATTTGAGCATTTAATAATGAGTGATTTGTAAATTTAATTCGCCCCTAGATATATTGTCTAATACGTTGTTGTCGGGCATGACTGAATCAGAACATGAAATCTATAAGATTTTAGTGTTTTAAAGGGTGAATTAGCTTTAAATTCAAGTGAGCAAACTGTAAACTAATGTAAAACATCGTTGTCTCTTGAAATAACACTTCTCACAGAGAACATACACGTTTAGAACATGACATCTATAAGACTTTAGTGTTTTTAAGGGTGAATTAGCTTTAAATTCAAGTGAGCAAACTGTAAACCAATGTAAAACGTCGGTGTCTCTTGAAATAACACTTTTCACAGTAAACAGACACGTTTAGAACATAAAATCTATAAGAGTTTAAAGTTTTGCAATTTATCGTTGTTTCTTAAGCATACCATTATTTCGTATCATGATTCTGAAATTTGTGATTTAAGTAAATTTGTGGACTTGGAGCACTTGAATCGTAAAGAGAAAAACGATAAAACAATTTCCTGATCAGTAAATAAAAAACGAATAGGATACTAATTTATTGTTTTCAATTTCAATAAAAATTTAGATTTTTAAAAAGATTTTTTCTTTCAAGCCACATTATTCACAGATTATAACGTCACGAAATATTCATCCCGTGTTAATGAATGCTGTTAATTTATTGGTTGTTTCAAAATATAGTAAGTATCGAATCTGCACTCAGGCCAGTGTTCAATCAAAAAAAAAAATTTTCTACAATTGCTGCCATTTCAAGTGAAAGTGTTTTTAATTTGATTTTTAATTTCTCTCTACACCGATTTTCCAAGACTGCTTTTTGGTTTCCTATATTCTGTCAAAATTATCTCAAAGCGATTAAGGAGATCGCAATTTCTAATTATTGTTTACATTGCATCGTCTCTGTTTCTCCCAAGAGACCAAGACTCCTTTCTTACTTTTTATTCTTTTGCAATTATTTCCCAAGCGACGATGTTATTGGTTCTTTTCTCTCGCGTTGTAGTTTCCCAAAGGACTGATATTTCTATTTTGCCAAAGCAAAAGGTTTTATCTGTTCTTTTTCTTGCGTCTTAGTTTCCCAAAGTAATATTTTTCTACTTTTTATTTTTTCATAGTTATTCCCAAAGTGACGATTTTATTACATTCTAGTTTCCCAAAATAGTGAACTATCCGCAATAGGAACGATATTTATCATGGGCTGTTTTCATTGGGCTTTAGTTTCCCAAAGACTGCTTTTTTTTCCTTGTATTCTTTCATAGTTATTCCCAAAGCGACGATCTTTATTGGCATTTTTTAACGCCTTAGTTTTCCCAAAAGAACTGTTTTTTCTACTCATTATTCTTTTGTAACTATCCCCAAAAGCGAAGATCTTTATTGTCGGTTGTTTTCCTTACCCTTTAGTTTCCCAAAAGACTGCTTTTTCTTCCTTGTATTCTTTCATAATTATTCCCAAAGCGCCGATTTTCCTTTCTGAAAATTCGAAGTCCAAGTCAAAATACTTACTCGATCTTACATCGAGCGAGAAGTGATCGACACAAATCCTGGATAAATGTTGACTTGATCTCGATAAAAAAACATGGAAACCAATACCTTCCTTCCAAAATCAGCAGAAAAACAGACATGCCAACTATACAGTGAACGTCCACGTTTAAAGCAAAATAGAGATTATTTTCTGCAAAGAAAAGTTGTTCAAAACGCAAATATTTGCTTTCAAAACCAAAAAAATATTTTATTCCTAAGACAAAAAAGCCTTGTTTCATTTGTAATCATACCTTGCCTGGCAGGTGGAAACCAAAACTGCTTAGCAGGTTATACTTAACAGGAAAAACTTGGCAGGAAAAATCTAGACTGAAATATTTTCGAGATGACCAAAGCTAAATCAACACTGGAAGCGCTCAAGGGTTATACAAAACATCTTGAGTAAAAGTTCCCTCTATGGGGAATCGATTACGAAAACGCAGTACATTTGAACCCCACTATCTAGAACTCTCCAGGGGAATGAAAATTTGCTCGAGACAGCAAGTTTTCGAGATGACCAAAGCTAAATCAACACTGGAAGCTCTCTGCCAAAGCTAAATCAACACTGGAAGCTAAATCAACACTAGAAGGGTTATACAAAACATCTTGAGTAAAAGTTCACTCTATGGGGAATCGAATACGAAAAAGCAGTACAGTTGAACCCCACTATCTTGAACTATTTGCAAAAAAATATTTGCAGGTGGAGACTAATTCAAGGATTTACGGTATTGTCGTTAAAAGAGTGCATAAGTATAGCACATGACTCGCAACAAACTTTTAAAACGCTTTTAAAAAGGCTGAGAGGAGAGTGGAAAATTCGTAAAATCAGTCAAAGTTAAGAATAACGCGGACTTAGATTTGGTCTGAGGTCTGGTCTAAGATCGTCTGTCAGTCGTCTGAATAAAGATAAGAGAAAAAAGAGAGTGGAAAGGGAAGATCTTTTTCTCGTTTTCAATTGGATTTTGGCAGGTCAAAGTGGGCTGAGCCTGATGGGCATTATTCTAACGTGGTTTTGTTAGGGTTTTGTGGAGTTGTAAATCAAGATTGTGGTGTTGTAAATTCAAATTTGTGGTTCTGTAAAAATCTTTAATTGATTTTTAAAATGTTGAAGTATGAGTATGAGAAGAACAATTCAGCAGAGCATTAGTGCTTGGTTTACGCGTAGTGATATTACGCAGCCGAGACGGTATTCGATTTTAGACCTAGCAAGAGTTCAAGCCATTTAAAATGCTACCCCAAAATTGAATAATTGGCACTCTAAATGTGTCATTTTTAAGGGCCTGCAATGGGATTACTATTTTTTAACATCTCCCAAGTTTGCTGGTGTTGTGATTTGTTGGTAATATTCTTTGTAATGTTTTCGTAATTTGTTGTTGTTGTAAATTTAGGAATTAATTGTGGTGTTGTAAATTTTTATTAGAATAACCCCTGGAGCCTGTGTGCGTAAGCATTTGCAGCAATTGCGATTGTTTGTTAATAATCTGTATGGACCACAACACCGCAATCTTAAAGTCTCATCCAGCACGCTAACTTAGGTACATTGATGCAATGCAATGGTAAGTAAACAAAGCATATCTTCAGAAGATCTCAAATCTTAATGCGGATTTTGCTCGCGTGAAGTTTTGCCCGCGTGAAGTTTTGCCCGCGTGAAGTTTTGCCCGCGTAAAGCAATACCGATAAAACTACCTGAAGCAACAGCGAAAAAATTCAAAACAAAAACTTCATGTTTATTTTGGCAAAAATTAAAAATTTACATTGCAGTGTTCTGGAAGAAGAGATGTTAATGAAGCGATATATTTGTTGTTTGATGACGATATTCCACAAAAATATTCGATTATTATCACCACACAGTTGAATATCATGAACTGACAATAAATACAGTGGTGTAAAAGAGGGGGCAACACAGGGTGCTGTTGCTAGGTTTTTGAGAGGACATCCTTCATTCCTTTATAATTGTTCAGTAGTTGCTGCATAATTTCCAAAATCCTAACAAGCATACTTCTAAAATTATAGCAAAAGCATCAATTTGAGGGGGAAAGGGCAGGGGTCCAGACCCCCCCAGGACCCCCTCTAGTTGCGCACTGTACCCACCATTTAGACTGAAGAAGAAAATAAAAATAGAAGCGATACATACATGGAATCTATTCTTAATTGGATATTTGATATCTGTGTTGATGGCTTGTCTTCCAAACTTTGTTCGTCGCCATCAGTCAGTTTTTCAAAATCAGTTCTCGAAGTAGTCAACCTCTCCTCTCCACCTTTGCAAATTTTCATGACAATGTTTTTAAACTCTGGGTCATCGTCATTATCGCTTTCTTTCCCTATGTAACTCTCTTTCTCGTATTTTTCAAAAGTTTGGTTTGAGTCAATCGCTGAATCTTGCTCACCAGATCTTGACTGTCTTGTTTCCAAGGTAGCAATTTCGCTTGCCTTCTCCGTCATTTTACGACACGAAACTCAAATTTTTCGGCAGTTTTGATTTTATTTGATTTAAAGCCTGCTTCCTTTCGTCGACATCCTTTTCAAAGAATCGTGAAACAATGATCGCTCTTCTTTATTTTCAATCAGAAGACAATTAAACGGAATTATTGAAAATGAAATTATTTATGCTCAATCTGCCAACAAAATTATGTAAAAATATAAATATCTTCATCTGCCCAACACACTTGCTTTCAGTTTCAACAGGAAATTAAGAATCTCTTGACAAGGGAAAACTTTCTTGCTCTGCGAGATGCAATCCGTGAATGCAAATTTTCTTCGTGATATTCCAATGTTTACTCAAAATCGAATGTTTTCAATGAAAACGTTTTCGAATATTTGCCCTCAGTAAAGATTCAAAACGACTTTTCTTGAATTCAATTAATATTCACTTCCGACGATTTTTGCAGTTTAAATTTAAAAATATATTAGTTTAATAACCTGCCTATAGAACTCTCAAAGCACACCTTTTCAGCACAAAACTTCAATTTCTTCTTTCAACAAGACCTCACTCAAAACATCAACCTCTAAAAATTGAAATAACGTAAAATGCTTTTATTTAAACCTGCTAATGGGATCTTGAAAGTTCGCACAGGTGGTTCTCGCATAAAAATTACCCATGCTTGCTTGCACAAAGAAAGAACTCAATCTTTCTTCTGCTTTCTAGTACTGCACCACCGTAATCTGAGCATGAGTTTTAAATAAAAATACTCCATTAAATAGATAAGCAATTCAAATTTATCTGTAACCTTCTTGACGAATTATAAAAATACTTTTTCCCTTCGTTATCCAAACGTAAATTCACTTTCACCTGCTTTCTATCAGGAAGCGTTCACCACTCAGTGTTCCTTTCAAAGAAAACAATGAATCTCTTTCCTGAACTGCCTAATTGCGCAGAAACAGGATTCAAACATGTGCTTAAAGACATTTAAATATGGGTTCTCATGTGTGTTTGCAAAGCACCTGCGCGTATCATGCAGTAGATATGAACTTACAGTCAAATTGGGAAGTTCTTGATTTGATCTTCAAACAGCGCGCAACTGTTTCCTTGATCAAAGGTGAGATGAAAAAAGCAGGCTACCTAGGTGAGATAAAAAAGCATAGCGTTTGACAAGCAATAGAGTAAAAAGTGTGCAGGGCTAGATTCTAAAAATTAAGGCGCCAATTTATTGGCTAGATGATAACTTTAGATTACGATTTTTTCAGTAAAAACGGTTATCGTTATCGGAAATTGTACATTGAACGATGGATTCGAGTCCATACTTTACTCCAACTTAATGGTTTGACGTCAAATAATACTTTTTTCAGAAGTCCACTCCATATTTCCCCCCTTTCCGTTTTGCGCGAGTTTCTTCGCCTCCTCCCAAGAGGTTCCCAGATCTAAGTCCACCTGCTTCTTTACAGTTCCTGTGGATACTTTGGTCTGCCTCTTGGCATTTTTACAGTTCTTTCTGATTTTTCAAGGGCTTTTCTTGCTGGTGTGTTTTTAGGCATTCTAAGTAGATGTCCAATCTATTTAAGTCCAGCTGCTTCACCAATTCGTGTTATATTTTATTGTTTCTTTTAGTAATTCCATAGCCTGGTTATTTACTTTCATTGGTTTAATGGTAATCCAGAAAAATCCTTTTATTGGTTAACTAACATCTAATATCGATCTGATCGGATTAAGGATCGACTGCCAGACAAACATGAAAGGATGGTAATCCAGAAAAATCCTTCATTGGCTTACCAATATCTGACCAACTTCAATTGGATAATTTCAATAAAACATAACCGTTAAGCCCTGGAGACAACAAACACAGTATCGTATTGCTCCAAAGGTAAGAAAACTTCGAGGCCAAGTGGCAAAACGTTTGTTTCACATGCTTTGCTCGTGAAAATTAAAAACGTTTCGTGAATTTTCGTAAAAACATCTGTGAATGAGTGAATGACAAGGTCGAATGCTGAATGAGAGAGAGAGAGAGACTTCGAGCGAGTCAGCCGTTGACTTAGCCTACGCGTAGACCAAGAGTTCTGCGCGCAGGCTACCGTTGACTTTGATATCTTGAAGTTGTGAAGTAGGAGAAGAGAGAGTGAAAAAAGACTTAAAAGAACGGAGTCGTCGTCTTGAAGCATGGAAGTTATAGGTTGCGAAGAATCGATGAAAACCTGTAAGGCGAAAAGAAAACTTAAATTCCTGTGTATCTATTGTATATACCGGGCGTCCCCAAAAAAAATTGCTTTTGAAAGTATAATGCAAAAACTTCAACTATCCGGTTTGTTACACATAAATACCCTACATATAGGTACTACTTTCGGGAAAATGATCGTGAAGCAACGGTTTTTGAAAGTAATGATCTAAAGCACCGAAATTGCTCACACCAACCATCCACAATACAGTTGAACCTCTCTCCAACTTTAACTCTCTTTACTCGAAAATCACAGTTCTTTGTATGTCCTTTGAGAGATTTCAGTGTCGATTTAGCTTCTGCTATCTCAAAAACTCAGTATCTTGAGAGAAAAAGTTATTCTCTTTGAGAGTTCAAGATAGAGCGATTCCATTGTATTGTGCGTTTTCAATCCATTCCCAATAGAATGAACCTTTAATCGTAATGTTTTGTATGTCCTTTGAGAGCTTTCAGTGTGATTTCACTTTGGTTAACTTGCTATCTTGAACAAATTTTATTCCCCTTGAGAGTACGAACAACAAAAATTCAAACGCAAAAAAACCCGTTGCATGCACATCCCAAATATCTCTAAACACAAAATTGCAAACCCCCAAAAAAAATATGAAAACAAACTGTCAGTCACGCATATGAAAAAGGTAGCACGTGTGAGTAATACAAGATAAGTCTCTCAAAAATTGTCGACTTCAAACAAAAGAATCCCAGTTGATCTTTTCCAATTCTACTAAAAAAGTAACTTAGAAGATGTTTATCATGAATAATTTAACTGAAATGAGATGATCATTGTTGGCAAATATTTCTAATTCGTGAACCATTCAATGAAACGTCTGCGAAAATCCATCTGCGTGTTATGCTGGACGGCTGGAGAGAGAGCCATCTGACGATCTGCTTTGGTTTTTGCACATTTCTAGCGATGATGATGGGAAGGGGCAGATGGCAATTCAATCCTTTTATAAAGCAGCAGAAATAGACAGAAGTGCCCTATTTTCCATAAAACATAAATGAAATACGAGAGTGCTATGATTGGTGTATGTTTGTGTTGGTTTCCAGCAAAAGTAGAGGTACAGTGGCAAGGCAGATCTTTCCAGTGTTACAACACATTTTCAATGTACGATTGCTACTGTCGCCCTAACCTAACTACTGCAATTTCGTCACTATCTCCAGTTTGTCCATCTCAAAATTGATGATGCACATAACATAACCTATAACTGATTTATATTCTTAGTTATGCATCAAAATATAAATAAATTTTTGACAAAAACGATTGTGGTAGGATTATGTCTACCACATATAAACAAATTCCAACAAAGAAATACTGCCAGTAACTAAAAAGTAAAATTTGAAGAAAGGCCTTCTTGATTGTTATTAAATTATATTACATTGAACATGCCATAAAAATATATAACAATAATTAATATACTATGAAGGTTCAAATGACCAAATAATACACAAGTTTCACACACTTAGTCCTTTTAGATTTCAATCTGATGAGGATTTCAACCCGAAAGTCCTAAACTTGTGAAACTTGTGTATTTTTTGTCATTCAACCTTCATATGAATCAAATTGAGCACATGAACATGCTCTGCTAAAGTTCACTTTTTAAGTGATTTCCACAAGATTTCTTATTCATTTCAGGAAGTAAAGAATTACAAAAGAAACGGAAAGTCACAGTAAGAAATTACAGCAATACAAGCTTTGTCCAGACAGAAGATGTCTTAAAACCCAACTGCAAAGAACCTTGGATTTATTAATATGAGACCTTCTCAGAAGGTTTAATTCAAACAATGTTATCATTAATTATGGATTTACCAGCATGAAAAAATATGCCATCATCTATAAAGTTGAGCAAAATCGCTGTTTGCATTATCTCATTTATGCCCATTTAACAAATTGCAAGCTTCAAATCATCAAGTTTATCAATTAAAAGAGAGATGCAATGGAAGGTTGCACAATTCCTTGGCAGGATGCAAGAAAGATGATTTTTAATGAGTGGGACATGGAATCTAATCTAAAATTTATATTTAGCAGGATACGAGAGATCTGCACAACACTTTGGATTAGGAAGAATTGAGAATCACAGAAATGTCATGGCTGAAAAAGGATAATATAGGAAAAAGGTTGGTGATGATGGGACGAAGGTACCCTATGTGCACCAAGAACAGCTCAACAACAAACAATTAACAAAGTTGACTTCACAGTTCAGGTTTCCCCAGATTGCCTTGAAAGCAAAGAATTTGTTAAATTTTCAACAACAAGAAACAAATTATTGTTGCTAAACAAAGTTTCATTTTCAAGAAAATCATTTTCAACATTTTCAAGGTGAGGTTGGCCTAGTTGGTTAAGGCGCCTGACCCATGATCGCAAGGTTGTGGGCTTGAATCCCACCAAGGTCATACTTGCTGTGAAAGTATGAGGAGAGCTGCCAACTCTCTGTAATTCCAGGCAAAGGCAAAAGGAATCACGAGGTGTGGTCACATCAAGAGGAAGGACCAGGGTAGTTTAGCCTTGTGCTATTCAGGGGTCCCCCTGCGCCCAGCGCAGAAACCCATACCTTGCAACAATAGCAAGTGTATGTGCCTGAAACTGAAATTGTATCAATTCAGTTTCAAGTAAGAGTAAATAGATTAAATATTCCTCAAAAAATCACTTGACTTCATTTCGACAGTCAAATTTTTTTACCCATTCAGAGGTAATTGAGCTTTTCTGAAAACCCATTCATAGGTAATAAAACTTTATGTTGCTTTGCATGAGAAATCTTCAACTACAAAGTTTTGAAATGTTCTTATGAAATGTGAATTTGTTGTTGTTGAATAGATACAGCAAGAACCAGCCACTAAGAAACCAACTCATAATAATAGTAATTCAAACAAACTCCTCCTTCGCAAGTACAAGTTAAAAGTCAGATTAGTGATTACATATACCAGTTGAAAAAAATGATGATGTTGGATTATGGCCACTAAAATAAATCTTAAAAGGCTTCCAAATGATTTCATATTATTTCACTGATAGGTAACTTGACAATAAATACATTATTCAGCATTACTGCTGACTTATGAGCCAGTATTCGTTTAAGAATCCAAACAAAAATTTGCTTTTATCTCAGATTATTAATTTCAAAACAAATTTGTGCACGAAAAGGCAGAATGATCTTTGTTGCCTAGCTGAGAACTTGGTGATTCCATGAAAATTTGAGATTCCCCAATTGAGGTTGTGTGCGGAACTGATCATCCTGCCATTCATTTGCCATAATAATTTCGACTCGACTCTGCTCTCACTTCTAAAAATTGAACATTTTTCCAATAAATCAAAATAATAAAAGTAACAATAAACCACAGACATGCTTACTTGAAAAACACGCCCAAATAAATTAAGTGACAAGTAAAAGAATAGTCTAGTAGCAAGCTACCTTTGCGACTTCCTTGGGCGACGGTCTCAAGACAGACTCGAGAAGCAAGCAAAGCATCTAGAGCAGAGAGTCTTTATTGGTGACACAACTTGCAGCTGGATCCCAGACTGGAAACTTTGTACTGCGCGCGGAAGATCTTCCGCGCGCCGTTTTAGGCCAAACAATGAAATAACAATAG
>JAYJMH010046872.1:0-14193 GCA_036873815.1 Phacellophora camtschatica
CCTGGTGCTTGCGATAACATTGATTTTCCACAAAACCTAAAAATATCATTTACAAGTTTAACAACCGAATTGGATCGAATTATTGATTTTCAACCATAGGCGTCCCCATATACCAAGTGTCTGTCCTTTTAATTTTACTTTGATTCGCCCCTGAAATGATCCCATAGACCCAAAAAGAAGCAAATTCCAAATTTCAGATGCTATATGGCATGCCATTCTACACATTTAAATGTGTGGCAAAAAGAAGCTATTGGCCTTGTATAGTATAGCCGCAATTTAGATATTTCCAAATCTGTTCTTTACGTTCTGATCTGACACTTGAGATTGTTTCATGGATTTTCATGAAATTGTGATAATTTCAGTTCCCAATAAGTTCAACAAAGAAGCTCAGATTTAGGACGAGGGAGAGTAAGATGTTGAAAGGAAAATGCATCCCAAAAGAGAGTTTTGGAACAAAACTTATTCTCTTCAAGAACTTCGCTTCAATATTCACAATATGAACGGTCTTTTGGGAGTTAGGCGGCCTCTCAGTCTCGCTGCAATTAAGGCTGTTCCATTCACTGGTTAGAGTCTTCAGTTTGTTTGTTTTTACCAAAAATACAGCAAACAATAATCTATTTCACGTTACAGGGTTAAAAAGAACAATGTTCTGATTCCCAGGAGAAACAAAACTTTTCCCAAGGAAGGATATTCTTTGAAATCTAAAATCAGTTGTTTTAAATATCAATGTTCTGATTCTCAGTAGAAATAAAGAGTTTCTCAAAGGTATTCTTTGAAATATTGGTTCCATTGTTTCCCATGCCGTACACGTGTACTTGAGTGCTGGGTCTCAGCATAATTCACGACTGTCTACTCTACACAAAATGTAAAAACCTGAACACACCTGAGTAACAGACAATTTTGACAAATGCTGGTCTGTTGCCAATATTTTTAAGAGAAAGTTTGATGATGTTCTGACTGCCATGAGATACCTAAAAATAACCAATGATAATAAACAAAGAGTACAGTATAAGGCTCCGCATTTAAGAAACAACTGATTAGAAACTTATATGCTCATTTTCTGAGAAGAGCAATAGAAAACCAATTGAACATAGTTGAAAAAATGGAGATCCATCTAAAAATTAAATTTCTTAAACAAAACGTCAACTAAAATAAAACAATAAAACGTATGACTTTGGTTTTGCTTACCTCTCCTGCATCAATCCAATAATTATTGCCAACTCTTTGAGCATTGGTTAACTGTAGCTTGCTACAACCTCCATAACCGTGCAATGGTATCTGGCAAATGAAATCAAACTGCTTTAGAACCACATTACAGTGTCTGAGGTAAAATGTATACACATATAAAGCAGGTTGAAAGTTCAAAATGGCTGCTCAAAGCATGTGTAATAATCGTGGATGGGAAGAGCTCAAATGTAAATATTTGTGAAGAAGTATTAATTTTAATTACAGCCAAATAGAGTAAAAACAATTGTCTGAAAAGTTTATATTAATTTTCGGGTCAAATTTAATAATATTAATTGAATCCATATTGAAGCAACGAGTTCGTTCGAAGTCACGAGTCAGGTCCAGGTTGACTCAATGTTAGGATACTCTTGTTTGCTAAATTAAGAAAATTTGTTTAACGTTTGAATCCTAGACAAAGTTTGTTCTAAATAAATAGAGATAGACTAAACATAATAGAGATAAATAAATAAATTGAGATAAATAAAGAGATAGACTAAACATCAATTAAACTTGACTTGACACAAGTGCGACGTTTGAAATACTTCTAAAGTGAGAAAATTTGACTGATCATAGCCAAGCTTGAAAACTATTTTAACAAAAACAGAGATGCTATAATACAGCAAAAATTTTTAATGTAAATTAAACATGAAATGTATTTATGACCAAACAAGAACAGAGGCAAATTTTGTAACAATAGTGAAATTGACACACCATTTCAAAGGACCTATCTCTTGAAAAGAGTAAGAAACAAGCTCAATTGGAAAATGCTAAAACAAGAGAAGCCATGCAGATTTGCGGAGGAGATGTTTATATTTTCAAGTTGACAATTTGGCTTTGTTTTTGACTACTAATCACTTTGAAATGATTGGTGTGATGATTTCACTATTGTTACAAACGTTGCCTGTTCCATACAAGTAATCTAACCTTAAATTTAGGGCCTCCGTCAGTTGGTCTTATCACAAGAGCACTTGAAATCATGCCAAACGTTGATGGAACAAACAGAACATGAACGGGAATTTCGCTCTAAAATGTAAAAAGATACATAATCATAAATAAATAAATGCATAAGTAATTCACTAACTAAACAAATATAAGTAATGATGACAAATAAATATACCAAAAGCAAAAAGAAATAACTGAATACATAAAAACAAACAAGTAAATACATATTCGAATTATCATGGTATATGAATCAATTAATTAATAAATCAAAGAAATAAACATGAATATATATATAATAGAAACCTGTCTTTTATGCAAAAAGCTACAATACCTAGAGGGAGAATTTTGTAAACAAAATATTGTGGTTTCAAACATGACAATGCAATTTGCCATTTGAAACAATAGATTTCTCACTCTGAGTGCACTCAATCAAATCAAAATAAACAAAAGCAGCTAAATTGTATGATTTCATTTATTATTATGATTTGCTTGGCTGCATTGAAGGTGTTGAAATCTATTCTTTACAGTGTGAAATTGCATTGTCATGTTTCAAACAGTAATCTTTTGTATTACAAATTTCTCCCCTGTTGGTCTTGTAGCTTTTTTGGATATAATGGTATAAATGACAAGATGCATGAGTACGAATTATTCTAAATAATTGTAATTCATAATTTAAAATTACTTGAGGTTTCAAAGTAATTCCAAGCACATTTGAACTGGTCTCCTTAAAATCAAACGTGTTCTGAATCTGAAAAAACAAAATTACATTTCATACATTTTTGCAAGCATTTTTGCAAGCATCTAAAAAAAAAACTAATGACAGGAGAAAAAACAACAAATAATTAAATTTCGTATATAATGTGTCCATTCTCTCTGAACAAATGGCAAATCTAAAAAAAAAATTTGAAATCTAAAGAATTATTCCACATTCCTTGAAGGCCCCGCATAGAGAAATTGATTTTTCAGATTGAGTCCTATTGTTTACAAATATTTCATATTGTTTTCCTGTTGTTCTTCTGGGAAAATAAACCTTGAATTTCCTTAGAAGTGGTTTCTTGCTGTGTTTTAAAAGTTAAAATAAAAGCTAATTTAAAGCATGCAATTACTATTGAGTTCATAAAGTCAACTTAAAGTGTCTAGCATCAGTGGCATAAACTAAGATAGGCATTGTTCCCTTAAAAATTAAAAAATAAAGGAAATGATCATGAAAAATGGAAAAATTAGACATCTACCTGAAAGTCTGAATGATTCCCATCAACAGAAATTGTCATTTGCAAGTCTTGAGTTAGTGAGTTGTTACGTAAAAATGCTTTTTGTTGCCTGAAGAAAAAGCATTAGAAAAATATTATTAAAACCCCATTTGAAAATAGCTAATGGTTTATACCTAACCAACATGTAAATCCTATCAAATTTTCATTTTGCACAAGCAAACCAACTAGATTTCAGAAATGATTTAAATTTTACGCTGCACTTATCCTGTCAAAATATTCCCCATCATTTACGTTGTTCAGCAATAGGCAATAGGCAATAGCACTTCCGGGGAAGGGGTAGGGTGATACAAACTGAATTAGTATATGCGTTACAATTCAATCGTTTAAAATATTTGCACTTACATAGATCGTCCAATAGGAACGCCAGCCCAACAAAGAACAGGTTTATTACACAGCAGTACGGCCCTAAAAAGTAAAAATAAAATAATCCTGGTTCTCACATGAAAAAAATTAAAAACATTTGTGCAAAGAAGCATAAATGACATGCAAAATTCAACATTAACTTCACAAAATTCTCTAAAAAGATCAACCATTTTTAATTCATAAATAAATAAATAAAAAACATCATAAATTAATTTTAATTTTTAATTCATCTTTCACTCTTTTAATTTTTAATTCATCTTTTAATTCAGTTTATAGTTTCGCAAAAAATTCGAGAAAAAAAAACATACTTAAACTGTTTGTGTATCTAGAACAGAGCATTTCAAGGTCCAGCGGCCGATTTTACATAATTTGGCAACAAAAAACCTACTCTTTAAGAACCTAATATGTCTATTCACGCAAGAAAATATTTGGAAAAAATCTTTGTGTTTTAAATATTTGGAAAATATTTGGAAAAATTTGCATATTAAAAATTATGCAAATCAGGCTTTTCATTCACAAAATATAAATTATGAAATATGAGATGCAAATTCCCTTAATCAATTAGTCTGTCTTTCTTGTTCTATGTGTTGATAACTAGATAAAACAATGTGTTCTATCGTTCTATTGTTCTATAATAAAGCATGTTGATACCTATCATCCTTTTCTTTGGCAGGTTTAGGAGCCGCAGCAGTCCCTCGCAGCACAACTTCGTACTCAGGGCCATCCGGTTGAATAGATACCAACAGAAAACTAGAAGAAGAAAAAATTTCATCACATAATGATTGTAGCCCCTCGGAAAAAAATATTTGTTGCCCCCTAAAGTTTCACTATAGCCTTCCTGCCCCCTTCTGGTGCCATCCCTGGAATTCAGTAAAAACACGCATAAGGAACCTAAATATTTATTTGAAACCCTTAGAAAACTTGAAGAAAAAGCAAATTTTCTCAAGCAAAAAATCAAAACATGGCTTACTTTGTATTGATTTTCTGCTTGAGAGAATTCGCTTTGTTTTCGACGGCTCATCATTTTGAAATTGCCGTGTCAATTTCATTGTTACAAAATTCGCCCTTGTAACATACTTTTACGAATGCTCTCTCAATATAGCCGAATAAATCTTGCAGTATCATTGCACATGCTTGCATATCTACCCCCTGTTAAGTCTCCAATCTGAATTATTATCCATTGTGTTATATAACGTCTTCAGAGGGACATAAAATGTTACATTAGACTTACATTAGATATAAAATGTTACATTTATTAAACATCTTTTGAACAAACGCACCATAAGAAAAACAGACCACAGACCGAGTGAATAGAAAGAATGAAAAGCTTGCACTGAAGGAATACAAAACTCAAACTGCAAATTCACTTAACAGTCTATGCAAATCCTAAATTGTAGCTGATGTCAATTTCACAAAAAATAAACCCACCTTTCAATTTCAACACTTGACATTGAATGAAAATGTACATGTACTTCTGTGCTCTACGATGAAGAAATGTCTAATTCTCAAAAAACTATATTTTTATTATATTTTTCAACAGTTCAAAATTCAATTTTAACTATTAAATGTTTAACCTCATTTTTAACAAAAAAGCAAAGCGATGACGCAATATCTCATTTCATTCATACATAAGGGAATGTTTTCGATAGCTCGTTAACAAAAATAAACTTCTTACTCATATTCTGGAAATAAATGGTGAATTGAATTGAATAAACAGTGCTCTAAAATCACGATTCCATTAAAAAAATGCCTGTTGAAGTATTTTCAGCATAACTGCGGAGTAATGAGTAAATCATAACTTAGTGGATAAATGCCAGTTCAGATATGTACCACGCGCAGAGTAACGGAAACGGTTTTACGGTATATACATATAACATTTATACACTGCTACATATATAAACTGACTACTGTCACCTGCAAGAGAAGATGAAGTGGCAACGTTATGCGAGATTTACTCTTTACCAGCAAGCAGTAAAGCTTCCAGAAACCGCAGTCTGGAGGACCCTTTCGAAAGTGATATCTTTTCATAGCTATCTTCTCGCTGAAATCAATGTGGGGCCGTAATAGTTGTTTGCAGCCACCAAATAGTTGGTAGCAATTGTAGGTACCACCCAATTTAAACACACTCTCCACAAACCAGTAAAAATCAAAAATTAGACTATACTACTAACTTATTACCTGGCCAGGAGCTAAAATAACTTGAGCTGGAACAACAGAAAAAAGATTGGTAAACATGGAAACTCGCAAATGAATCTCTAGCGATATGTTTCCGGCATTTCTGAAAGGGATTGTTCTGCTTATATGCTGACCTTCAGATGTTGATAATGAGATTGCCTGAAAACGAAGGTTGAAAATAATATTAAAAAACATCACAGATTGCAAGAAATAGAACCGCAACATTTTGTAAATGTTTTATAGTGATTTGCTTGGCTCCGTTAGTAATCCTTTATCTCTTGATAAAGCTAAAATAGATTTTGGGAAATAAAAGATTCCGGACTGAGCATAACTCTAAAGAATTGAATTCACGTCTTTTAACGCAGCCAAGCAAATCACAATAAACAACCGCAACTTTTGTTCTCTAATGTTTATTTTGATTTCCTTGAGTGCACTCACAAATGTGAAATCTATCAATCTCAATCATAAATCCTATTGTTATCTATGAAACCGCAAATTCACAAAATCTGGCCTTGAAGTCTTGATGCCAATCAAGGAGCTCTGCCCGTTTCTTTGGAAATCAAAACAATGGTGATTACAATGCTTTAAATTACTGCTGATTCTGATTGTCTTGGTCATGTTGGTTGACAATGAGAGTAAGAGTAACTTTTGTATATTCTGGTAAATCCCTTAATTACGCCAAAGTCACCAACGCGCGCAATTAATTCTGAGAGTGGTAGTCGAGGCGTTTGTTTATTCACTGTGTTTTGTATTGTTGTCATCAGTTGTTGCACAATGTTCGCTTTGAAAATGAAAACTAACGCCAGAAATTAACCAGAAAGTAACCAAAACACATCCCTAGTCTTTTCAAAACTCTTGCCACGGGACCAGTGCTGCGGAGAAGAAATTTGAAAAGAGCGTGGAAGTCTTCACAATTATCAACATTCTTCTCCATAGCAGCCTTGCAAACGTGGTGACATTTTTTTAGCCATCTTATATTCAAAACGCCATGCTTTCAAGAAGTAAATGCAGAAGGAATTTTCTATTGCAGAAATATAAATATAGGATTTTCTCTTAAAATAAGTTCTTTTACCCCCTGGAAAATAAACATTAGATTGGATTTGCGTGTGAATTAGAAATAAATCCGGGTGTGAAATGAAAAAACTTATTAAATATTCATTCAATATTTTCATACCTGCAATGACCTTGGAGCATGCAACCTTGCTGTGCCAACCGTTGCTTTCAAGAGCATGCTGCCAATAGTCATGCCTAGAAGAAAATAAAATCTCAGATCAATTTAACATACCAAAGCTTGTAGCAAACACGGGGGGCAGAATTATTAAAAGTATAAATGTTATGAAACAATAATGTTACAAAACTAAGATGTCAGGAAATTATGATTATGGCGACGAAACTACAACTTTGCCGGACGGTGGCATTTTCAATATACTTCGAAATTTGGCTTTTTATGGCAAAGAAGCTGAAGCTGTAACCACAAATCGCAAGAAACATAACCACAACACAACAAGGTGAGCCGATGATTATCCGATTTACAGGTCATACAAAAAATGGGGTGACAGCATGCTCCTCAACAAGGGAGCAAATATTTGGAATAATCTTAGTCCAGCTATTAAATCTTTCAAATTTTAAACTGTTTTGTACAAAACTGCAAAAAATCTTAAAATTTAAAACTTAGGAAAAGTAAACTTTAACTAAAACTTAGGAGGTAAATACAGACATAACTTAAATTTTAGATATTTCAACGTAAGTTTATCTCTTGAATTAAGTTGGTTTGTAAATTCTACCCCCTGCAAAATGAAATGTAGATGGGATTTTCGTGTTAATTGGAAATAAAATCAGAATAAAAAAACAAACCGTGTCCCTTTCCATCAATTTCTATATCAACACGAGCAGCAAATTCCCTTGCAGGTCCAATATTTGCCTCAAACCCTAGAACAAAATATCAACTATAAAAACTGTCCGTTGAACTAACTTTTCGTCGTTAAGCCACCGTTAGGGAAATTTATCAAATTTTCGATAGCAGAACAACAGAGGTAAATTGTGTAACAATAGTGAAACTGACACCAATTTCAAAAGAATTATCCGTTGAAAACAACAAGAAAAAAAGCATCACAATTAGAAAATGTAAACAAGCGAAGCCATGCAGAGTTGCGGAGGAGATGTTTACGTTTTCAAGTTGAGAGAGTTTTGCGTTGTTTTTGACGATTGACAATTTCACTATTGTTAGAGAAGTTGCCTCTGTTTAACAGAACTGGATTTAGTTTAGTTTAAAAGAATCTGGTTTGGTTGAGTGGAATAAAATTTCTTAATCATGTAAATGCAAGATAAAGCAAGCATACTAAGCAAGGTGAACCAGCCTAACTAAGCAAGCTGGCCAACCTCGTGAAGATAGGTCCTTGCACTTCGTCTAAACTAACCCCAAAAATAGAGAAAACATGAACTGTGAACAACATTAGCCAAAGATCTGGCCTTGAGTCACTGTGATATGGCATCAAAATGCAAGTAACTGATAATCACATACCTGAGTCGTGCACTTGCGGTGCCTTGAACTGAATCAAAACGATCTCTGGCTCAAATTTATTTTCCTGTTTGATGAAAAAACGGTAATATGTTAATGTTAACGCTCAAATTAATCTGATATAAACGCTATTCCGCCAAGATGAGATGAAATATGAAGAATGATTCATGAAAAAATGCAACAACAAATAACGGCTTGATGCTACAAAAAAATTCTTACCTGTTGATTACATCCGGCTAATATCAAGCTCAAAAATGGTGGTTCCGTGATATCGTTAGCATCGGTGAGTTTGTCAGAGTTTACAGATCCAATTGGAGTCATATCTGAGTCGACAAACCTGTAGTGGTTCCACATGCTTACGTTCTAGAAGAGAAACAAAATATCTCTATAAAATATTAAAATACCAAATGAATGTCAAAACGAGTCAACCCAGCATTTAAGAAATTTATATGACTTTTTGGATTCAGCCCTGTTGATTACAAATATTTTCCATTGTTTTCTTATTGTTCTTCTGAAAAATTGAGTTTTCGTATCGTATCGTATTGAGTAGCGTTCTTCTGAGAAAGAAAGTTTCTTAAAAGTGGTTTCTTAAATACAGGGCTTCATTGCATTTAGGTTGAAATTCACGATAAATGCAGAAACAAGGTTAACGTCTACCTTAGGTATCAAGATTAACATCTACCTCATATTTGTTTTTGAAAATGGAGTGGCTCGTCGTGACTCTTATGATGAGATATTTCAAAAAAATAAAATTAACTTTGCTCCTACTCACCCCTGAAAGAACGAGTCGCAATGGAACCTCAGCCCTGCCCCGATTCACCAATTTCAACGGTCTACATCTTATTATCCCTCCTGGCATTTCTCCGAAATCAATAAGCTCATTCTTTTCACCAAAAACCTAAAGAAAACAACAAACTATTGAAGACTGAACTGAGAAATATGTTATATATATGCAGTCGTATTACATTAATGGTACAAAAGGATATTGTTATGCTTTGTAAAGCCCCAAACCTAACGAGTTTGTTGCGTGGTATATGTTATATTGCTACGTGGTATATTAAAATATATATTTGCTACGTAGTATATTAGCAATAATGCTACGTAGTACATCAAGCTAAAAAACAAATTCCCATGAAGCTAAAAACAAATTCCCATGTCTGTTTGCTTAAACAGTACACAAAGGTTCAAGACAACATAGTTTTGTATCCGTATATTGTAGTGTTTTTTAATTTAAAATTTTCCTATAACATTGTATGTAGTGAGTGGAATATAAACTGAACTGAACTGAACTGAACTCGTGAAGCTTATGTTTGCGATTTTGTCAAACAGGCAAACATTTCCTTATAAGCACTTTTCAAATGTTCGTACAACGATGTTTGCTAGCAAGTTCAGAATTGTATCAGCTTGTAACGCAGAGCAGGGTGCCAAATAAAAAGTACCTATAAAGTTTAAGACAGAACCAATCAAGCTAACAGAGGCTAATTTTGTAACAAATAGCAAAATTGACACACTGTTTTCAAAGCGATTATCCCTCGAGAACAAAACAAAACTCTCTCAACTGGAAAAAGGAAACAAACAACATTGAGGAGGAGATATTTTCATAATCGCTTTGAAACCAGTGTGTTACTTTCATTATTGTTACTAAATTCATCTCTGCTTGTTGCTTATCAAGCCCAGACTAAAAAGAAAAGCTGAACGAAATTGTTACGTGTAGTACTTGCCTCGATATTTGGTAACTCAGCAATTCCTTCAATATGAACAACACTTGTAAACAATTCTTCATCTAACAATATTGATTCCTCTGTAACGACAGGACTTGCAGTCACATTCAGCTTCGCCATGAAAACACCAGCGTGATCAGCAAAAAAGGTAAGCTGAAATCAGATTAAGTAAGCTAAAATTAGATAAAATAAGCTAAAATTAGATTAGACAAGCTAACATTAAATAATGTCACCTGACATTAGATTAGGTAAGCTGAAGTTAGATTAGATAAGCTTAATTTAAATCAAGTAAGTTGAAGTTAGATTAGATGAGAGTTGATCTGAAGTTAGATTAAATAAGTTAAAATTAGATAAAGTAAGTTCTAACTATATAAAAGATTAGGTATTAAGCTGAAGTTAGGTTAGGTAAGCTGAAGTTAGATCAGGTAAGCTTAATTTAAATCAAGTTGAAGTTAGATTAGACGAGAGTTGATCTGAAATTAGATTAAATAAGTTAAAATTAGATAAAGTTGAGATTAGGTAAGCTAAGATTAGATTATTAGAGATTAGGTCAGCTGAAGATAGATTAAAGTAAGCTGAACTTAAATAAAGTAAGCTGAAAAAAATTAGGGGATTTGAAATTAAATCCGTGAGCTGAAGTTAAATTGAGGAAAATAAGATAAGATTAGATTTGTTTGCAAGGCTTTTAGAAGGATTTCAATGGGCATGAATGTTCAATAACGCAGCATGCACAACTATTTCCTAAAGGTAATGAGAACTCATGCGTAAAAAAAACTTCAGCAAGAAAAGCATAAATGTAAATTCAATACAGTGAAAATCCACATATACATAAGAAACACACTTTTAAGAACCTCCAGGCTGATTTTTTAGAGAGAACAATAGATAAAACAATAGCCTATTGTTTAGGAAACAATACCCTGGATGAAAAATCTGGTTTCTTATATGCCGGTTTTTACTGTAAATGAAACCCAAAATATGAGTCTTCTGCAGCTGTAATTTGTTGAAAATAATACATTCTGGCTAAAGGAAAAAGCTATCAATGTTGGTTTTTCTTTAGAATAACCCATCGATAATTTATCAATTTTTGGTTGATATGCGGTTTTGGCAAACAAGGTATCAAAGCATGTAAAATTGAAGCCTTTTGCATCAACGTAAAGCAAAAACAAAATTATTATTAAAAAATTAAAGCTCTTCCTTAGCTGCTTGATCACAAACACCAATAAACAAGAATATTACGAAATTACCTGGTAGCTTTAAAGACATGCATGTATGGTTTCCTGCAGCATTTTGCACCTTGCAATCCGCAAAATCTAGCTTAGTTTGTCGTCTGCACGATGAATATGTTTTTCCGTCCAATTCAAACGAGTCCTGACAACAATTCCCATCATTTGCATAGTTCATACAACCATCTAAATAAAAGAATATGTTACCTATGAATAAATTCAAAACAATATCTAAAATTGTTAAATGCTGTTGAATATTTACGAAATATAAAAAGTGGATCAATTCTGATGAAATGACTTGCATTATAGTAGGGTTGTTTTTTTATTAATTGCTGACAATTGAAGATTAGCCATAAATCAAACCTACAGTATGGCTATTTCCAGTAAAGAAAGAAGAAACCGATTTGACATCAAAACAATTCGAAAACAACTCCCCTAATATCTGCCAAAAAATCTGAAACACTCTCTTGTCAGTTACTGTTTTTTGAAGGATTCTCCTTTTCGGCGCCAAAACAATTTTGAAGACCCTCCTTGCAAGCTTCTAGAAATTTTGATCCCCACCTCCAATTTTTCCTCCATCCCCCTCGCCATGTTTAGTGACCGGTCCTTGATTAAGTAAACCATATTAAAACTATACATAATTAAGTGGATATCCGTTTCAATTTCGAATTGGCATTGTTCCTTACCTTTGAAACGAACTAGGTGGAAATGGTATTTGTTGCGCATGCACGCACAGTTTTAAGTTTGATTTGCCCAGCAGAGTAGTCGTCTGCAGCACACACACACACACACACACACACATACACACACATCTAGTCAAAGTTCGATCAAAAAGAAAAAACACACAATCATCAGGAGCTGAGGCCCACACACCCCAGCGAAATTTCGATCAAAAAAAAAATTAGTTAGCTGCGAATCAGACTCCCTCCTAGCAAAAAGTAAACAAATTTGTATGAAAACAAAGATCAAATTAAAAAATAAGTATTTTAGCAATAGAGGTCCATAAGAAATAATCAATATGTAAGATTTCACTTTCACTACGGCTAGGCGAGGTTACACTCAAGTGGAGGTGAGATCTCACTCAAGTTGAATACAAAAGTCTGTTGTGAACAAGACTCAATGAGCCGGCTCGGCAAGCTAAAATCATGATTTGCGTTAGCTTTCTTTCGTTTTAAAAGCGCCAAGCGTTTAAAAAAGTGAAAATTGTCCCGCCTAAAATGTTTCATTTTGGCGGGATCTTGCTTGACCTCAGCTGAGATCTCGTCAATCAAAATTTCCCATCTAGCCGGGGCAGGGAAATTCGCATATTTAATCGTAAATTGACTTTTTAAGCGTGAAAGCAAAATATCGGCTTTGACAGGACAGGGCTAGATCTTATCTAGACGATAGCTGAGCTGGACCACTTCTGGAACATAACTTACCATCTCCAGTTGCCCCAACTCCGGAATTAAGCCAGAAATGCACACACAACGCAGCACTCAAAAATAGCATCATCTTGAAATTCCTGCACAAAAATAAATACAAACTCAATGTTTCATCGGAAAATAAATGCTCGCAGCTAGAAATTGTCGCAAACTAAAACAAATTATGTTAGGCTTATACTTCAAACGTTACACAAATTCGATCGATGTTGAGTCTTCACAAAAGCTTCAAATTATTTCATGGGTTGCAGTGGATAAATAGTTTACTTGGTTGTAAATAATCAATTAACTGTTGCTGCTACAAGAAAAATATGTTAACAGTCAAGAAATAAATTTCGTTTATAGAATCAGTTTAATAATAAGCACCTCAAAAAACGTTCAGATGAAGATATCTACACATTTGAAATTCCTCCCATCTTCAGCTCTCTGCAAACAACTTGAAAACCATGACTGTTGCGAATACAAGCAAGCTGCTAGACGATTCCCATGTTGCAAAATTAATGCGATACCATGAATACATGAATCTGTTAAAAAAAGTTGGTAAATGAAGCAATCAACACTTTCATTACGTATTCAACACAATACAAAACTAGCGTAGCGGATGACGACGGGGTATCTTTACCGTGATGCTTTGCGCTCCATAACTGAATCAACAGCCCGCGTTCCGGGGGAGCGAGTAAGTTCAGTAGGCAGTATCAGGAGAATTTAATTTCTGACCAAAAATAAAACAACCCCAAAAAATGGCACACCCCGCATCGGTATATATTGTAGTTACCCTCCCCGGGATCATCAGTTTGAATCTGTCAAGGTTGGTGTCATACCGGAGAAAAGGACACTCACCATCCCTATAAATATAACAAAACGTTCCTCGGGTTACTAAAAAAAATCTCCCTGTGGTCCCGGTGGTACGTGATCGGTGTTAGATCATAGTCAAGGTAATTACACACACCATCTTTAGATATATGAAAAAAACAACAGTTGTGTATTTCGTTCTAGAAAAATAATCTTTAAAATGTGTATTTTAAAGTGTTTGTCATATAGCTAGAGATGGTGTGCTTTAACATTAGACTGACTCCAGGTATTCAAAAAGATATTGCCCAACACTCAAATGAGATGCGAATGTCCAAGGTCATATTCTGTTGATGTTGCGTAAAATATTGCACAAGTTAACATATTACATACACAAGCCAAGCGCAGAAACCCGTACCTTGCAAGAATAGCAAGTGTATGTGCCTGAAACTGAAAGGTTAAGTAGAACCCGTGTCCCCTGCTGGAAACAAGTCATCTCGAGACTTTCGCGGGCTAGGCACGTTAAATACGATAACTCAACTC
>JAYJMH010046883.1:0-14189 GCA_036873815.1 Phacellophora camtschatica
CTTTTGATGTCTTCCAAGGTCGGCTGCTTTATCAGGAAAGTTATGAAAAGAAATACCTTCCGTGAACTGTGTATTTGTGCAGCCAACTCCGTTTCTCGCTCCAGCAATGCAAGATTGACCAGAAACACGCCTCGCCTTACTCACATTCGGCATGTTTTTCACACTCTTTTGTTGAACATGCTCGTATTGTTTTATGAGGACTCATCACTGTGACTTAATTCAAAGGAAATTCAATTTCGCAATCAAAACACTAAATTTGCCAACTTTGACACTTAATAACAAAGAAACTGTGAATGTTTTGAAATACAGTTTTTTGTTTTGGAAGGAAGTCACAAAAATGCGTTATTTTTATTCAAAAAATACGCACGAAATATTTCGATGCATAAGCCCTTTAAGGAAAATTTTGAAAATTTGGTTGATCCAATTTCACATTTTTGTTTTGCATCAATCAATTGTTTTGGGCACACATTTCCAGAACGGGGATTTTTAAAAACTTCTTCTGTTCAAAAGTTATGGCCAAAAGGAAATCGGCGAAATTCGTTAGAAAAAGTGAAGCTCTTTATCTAAACCTTTCTCCTCGAAAAAAAACTTCTGTTATGACTCGTTTGTCCTTTTTTCTGTTATAGTTTAAAAGTCTAAAAGAAGGGTACGCCTTTTCTTGTAGTAAAAATGATAGAAGTTGACATATTTTATGTGAGTTATATAATACTCGATTTAAGCTGGAACAATATACTATGGTGGCGAAGCGTACACTTGGAAGGGAACAAGAACCTCCCTATAAACATTTTATTTTATATAATTTTTTATAATTATATTTTTATTGTAGCCGCTAAAATATTTTTATTGCAGTGTTTTCTGCAAAAAATGAGATCGGCCATGAAAAGCATTTCTAAGTTACTGTCTTGTATACTAAGAAGGCCACAGACACCGGCATGAAATTTTTGTAGAAGTGCCAAAAATGTTTTGGACCACACCACACCATACCCCTTATTTTGGCTATAGATGCTTGCCACACCCTGATTTACTTTCGAGCGACCGATTGATCAAGATAGACTACGTAACAAAATAACAAATTCACTTTTAAAACATTTAGCCAATGAACTAGAACCTTACCCCCCTCCCCCCCCCCATTTACGAATTTATCATCAAATTTAGACGAATCTGAAAATCGGCCCTGGAGAATATTGGGGGCAATTGCACCGGTTTGTCTTCCTTGTTGGTACTGCTGCAGAGGGTAGAAATAACTAATAAATTTGATGACGCTGCCAGTAGTTGTAGCGTATCAGTAATATTAAAAATTTAAAAATCCAAACATCAATGCAACTAAACGAAAAGGCCTATGTATGTGTGTATGTATTATTTCGCCACTAAAAATTTACAATAGTTAAAATCTAAATTGAGGGTATTCAAGTATTTACACAGTTTTAAAATATCAAAAGCATTAAGGAATAAATACATATATACAATTTTAAAAATATTACAAACCCCTAACTAAAGTGCTAAAGTGGCAGGGATAACATCAGATAGGTCGAGGCGACCTTAATTCCGTGATGGTCCCTTTTAGCGGTGTGTAAAAAAGAAATAGGAAAAAGATGTTTATCCTACTAAACGTTCAAAGAAATTATATGGATAAAATTAGCGGTATATGCTAACTCCTATTTCGTTTTTCAGTTTTGCATGGAAATGTTTTTGATCTTATTCTTGAAATTTGTGCTATTTGCAGTTTTAAGGCCAGAAGGTAATTGATTCCATAATTTGGAACCCATGTATGATGAGCATTTTTGGCCCATGTCTTTTTTACGAAAGGGATTTGTCAGTTTGTCTTTTGATCTACGAGTAGTGATGCTCTGATTAACATGGTGAAACACATCTGACAGGTAAACTGGTATATTATAATACTTGCCTTCATATCTGCCTTCGATTGATATATTTTCGACTTGCTTTTGAGACCTTTGGACGGAAAGAATTGATGTCTCTCGGTTTTGTAATTTCGATTCTTGATATTTCCAAGAACTTGATGAAGTTCAAATAAGTAGCGTTGCTTCGTAACGGGACATTTCGGAGCAAGTGTTACTGAGGATAAAATTAGTAGCAGGTGTTACAAGCACGCTCTATATACAGGCAGGATGAATTTACTTTAATTTAGTCTAGCTGTATTGGTTGTATGACCAGTTGTGTTTTGAAGAAGTAAGAAAAAACAAGAATCACAATTTAAGTTATGGTGAGATCAAGGAGCAAGAACTGTTACGCCATTCTTCACAATCCTATTGAAGAGGATTACTTGTTCAACAGTTTCACCGTTTCGACAAGATATTCTCGTCGAAGTGCCGTTTGTGAAACGTCTTCTGGCGAATCGATAAAACTTCGAAATTTGCTTTTCTGCATTCTCACATACAAAAATATGCAGATGATTGGACTGATTAGCAATGAGCCGAAGGACAGTTTATTGTTTCAGAAATCAAAACAATTCAAGAACTTGTGCAAGAAGAGTAAGGTCGATACATATTTAGACAGCTGCTCATTAATATTTTGTGGAGAAAGTTCTGTCGGACACCAAATTTCATAACCAGCGAATTTGCTGTTTGGACAGCATGCAAAACTGTTTTGGTGGTTGTTCAAGGGTCTGCCGAAAAATGCTTCCGAAGCTTTTAGCAAAGAAACGTTCTTCGATTTTCCGATGGTCGCCTGATGGGATTTTTTCTGCAAGATAATGTCTACTTAGGCATACAACTTAGCCAAAGATGGAATTTAGCTTTTCCTACATATTGCATATTCATTTATGATCAGTCACAGTGTGGAAAACATAAAGGGCAATGCAAAGTTTGTACGAAAAGAGATGTCAGATGGCTATAAAATTTCTGCTTGCATTTTATTCAGTTGATTTTCACGAATTTGTGTCATGTTTGAGAGCTTAAAGCACGTGTTGTTTGAGAGATGATAAAATATATTCATTGCTCTACTTACTGTTTGATTTTCTGGTCATGCTCTGAGTTTTGCGCGTCTGTTAAAGCTAATAGAGTTCATTTAGCAACACCAGTTGCGACAAGCCGTAAATATTTGTGCTTGACATCGGCTCAATGAACTGAAAATATGCCTGCTTCAATATTCTCCGATGCTTCTCAATTTATCTAAAATTGTTGCTTTTTGTTTTGCCTTTTCTACAGAATTTTTAAAAATGACTAATGAAACTTTTTTGGCGTTTTATATTGACCGTGGGAGTGTGCTAAATTGTGTGGGCTGTGCTAAATTGCAGCTGTTTTACAATAGTTTTCTCGTTCTTACTGTAATCGAAGATAATGAATGCCGCAAATATAAGTTTCTTGAGGCAACCAACACAATTTAGCACACTCTGATCGTGGTAATAAGATTTTGAATTTTCACTTGCATTTACTTTTTTAATCTTCCTGCATCTGCATTTTTACTGTAATTGTTTTTTTTTTTGTCAAAGAGCTGCGAGCACAAATTTTTTAAAACACTTATCAGTTGTCTCACTTTTTGTCGTCATGGAAAAGTAAGATTCTTCTTTTTGTTTTTCCAATAAGATTTGAAACATTTTTTATTTTATAATACTGAAGTCACTCTTTCTGATAGTTTACGTGCCTGTACCAGAATTTAAGTCATTCTGTTGTCCTGGTGGTTTACATCTTATGAAATATAATTGTTATACCGTTGCTGAAAAACTATTGAGAAACCTTAGCTACTAAAGTCTACCAGATATAAAGAAGTATAGTATTAGGTCCGAAGACAAGTTTCTTGTCCAATCCAAGTGATTGTTTAAAAATTTATTTCTTAATCTTATTAAAGTTGAGAAAGTTAGGCCTGGGTTAAACATCGCGCTTCTCATGTGCCGAACCTAATACTATTTAATTCACCGGTAGCGCGACTTAGCACGGCAATTGAGTTAAACGTTGCTCATAATGTGTCGCGCTGTTTCCTAGCAACCATCGATCACGCATCTTTTTTATTTTATGTTTTGGCGGGTTTAGTCCACTTTTATCATTATCATGGCTCCTACAGATAAAGTAAAGTAATTTTGATGCTGAAAAAAAAGATCCTTGCAAACCGAACACGTCGCAAAATTATCGAACAGGGAATCGCAGTCATGTTGCTAAAACGTCTGCGAATGATCACAGCTTGTATGTTAGCGGGTATGCTTTTGTTTTTTAAAAAACAACGCAAGAACTGCCGTTCCCCGAACATGCAGGAGGATTGAAAGAAATTACGGTTGGTGGGATTTAGTATGGAGTACATACAACGAGAAACGCTTTAAGAAAATCTTTAGGGTTTCTAAAAAAACTTGTTTAGGGTTTCTAAGAAATATGTTTATACTGAAAAAATTCCCCCACAAACTTGAAAGGCAGTCTCTGTGTGAAGAGCCTATTTCACCAGAATTTCGCCTAGGCCTATGCCTTTATCGACTTCGAAGAGTATTAATTAATTCACATAAAATTCCTCCTAAAATAAAAAATTATAGCCATCACAATAGCCAACAGATACGGGAAGCACCCAACCATCAGTTTCTTCATTTTGCTCTGGGAAGCAACATAGATTGCACACTGGAATCGCACGAGTAATGCAAATGTATTTTGTTTCTTTGGCTCGAAACCATTTTTCTTTTATTCCTCTTGCGCCAAAACCCCAAGAGCGAAAAATGAATTTAGATATTTTCTCTGCGCATGCCCTGACTCGTTTAAGAACGAAATTATTCTATGCATAATTTATGCATTTAGTTCGACAATAAGCACATGAGAAGTGCGACGTTTAACTCCAAGCCGTGCCAGTGTCGCACTAGCGTCCATGTCTCGACTGTATCAGTCGAGCCAAATACATTTTGCCGTGCTTAATCAAATCTGCCGTGTCTGATCAAGTTAATACAAATTCGTATGATAAATACTTGCATTCTTTGATTCAGTTTCTTGATTCAGTTTCTTGATTCAGTTTCTTGAAAATGCATTCTTTGATTCAGTTTCTTTTCTGAAGTAAAGTTATTTCTATTTGCTCATGGAAAGCGACAGAGAACAACAGCTGCTCGCTGTAAACGAACTCTTACTCTCATCTGCTCGTTCTTTTTTATTTTTTGTGAAAGTAAAAGTAGGTGTTCAGTTTCACAGACAAATAATTACTTTGTTACAAATTAAAAAAAAAATTGTGAAGTCGTTAATAATTTATGGTTTTTTTTATTCTGGATAGGCCTACTCGTTGATATCAACGTTTTTTACCTGTTGAACCTGCAAGTTGACATTCTTTTTTATTCTTTTAACCCTTTACACAGCACATTCGAAATACTCATCCATAATTATATCTTGCTGAAATCTTCAAAATAACTAGATATGGGCATAAAAAATGTAAACAAATGGAAACATGCCTTCGTAGAATTGGACATTTGCTCGAGCGGCGAAGTGTTAATTGTTTCAATTTGCGCACGCGCAACATTGAATCAAAGCGAAAATAAAATGGCGGCCCAAAGATCCTCACAGCGACTCAAAGAAAAGAAAACAGTCGACTACACTCCATAACTCCCCCTAAAAGGGGCACTTAGAAACCATGTTCCTTCAAGAAGGCACTTTTCAGAAAATTGGTAAAAAATGTTAAAATTTGTCAGGCAAAAAATTTTGTTTAGTACCATTTGGATATTTAGAATAAGCGTAAAAATAAAAACAATTATTCTCATTATGAAAAATTTGCCATTGTATCTATTGTTACAATCACAATGTAAACAATACATTTGCCAACATACTTATTGATATTTTGTATAAATAATGTCCCGTTTCCATCACTATGCTGCTTTTGTTGTCCTCGGCCATCATCATTGCTGTTCTCCTCGAATGGGCCTGCAGCTCTAACATCTCCAACATTAGTAAATAAGGCAATCAGTACTACCAATACCATAAAAAAAACCAAGCCAATTCCAATCATTGTTGTGCGATCAATTCACGACCAACAAAATCTCCGCAACATCACCTGAAGTTCAAAGCTTTTTTTCCGTATTTTTTTCCCAGTATTCCGGTAAAATTTTGTATCATTATTTGGCGCGTAACAGTTTGATTTTGTCTCCATTTCAACAATTTCCATCAATGCTACGAGGCTATTACAAGATGACTTTGTTTACGACTGATCTGATCTGAATCTCAACTGCCTATCACTTTGTTATGGAAAGTAAGCCTCAGCGACGAATTTGAAATCAAGTTTTCCGTATTTTTTTCCACGAAATAACTACAGGTATATTTTATATGAATTCAGAAGATATTGAAATTATATGTTCCATTTCAACATTTTTAAAAAAGGCAGAAGTATTTTAATTAAAAGCGAACATCACAAAAAATATGGTGCAAATTTACGTCAAAATGTGAGAAAATGCGTCAATGGGGAAGTTGGCCGAGGTCACATAAGCAAATGTCCAAGCATGTTTCCATTTGATGATTGAAAAACTGGTTTGGGGGGCCACTGCTAATATAAATTTAAATCTCACAGAAATTGAATTGAATTAATATTATGGTCTAAGAAAAGTACAAGTGAAAAGTTATGAGATAAATAGACTTTGCTTTTTACTGCTGAGGAGGAGAGGAGAGCAGAATAATTATCCTTTACTAAAGCATTTACTTGCAGAGAAATAAGATTTTTCGACTTTCCACTTAGCCAAAATTGTTGTCAGTATTCTGGATGCAGTTCAATATTTAGTTGCCATATGGCGAATAATACACTAAAAGGTAAATTGTTTCATAATTCAAAATTGTTTGCTACATTGAACTGTATTTCAAAATTCTTTCTTTGTTTCCATTTTTGGCAGCCGCAAATTTGAATAGAACGAATCTGACTTCCCAGCGTCTTTTTTCTAAAGTTGTTAATCATCTTTCTGGCGTGTGTGGTGTTTATTAGAAGAAGGCGTTTATATTTGGTGGCATTTGTTATTGGGAGGCGTTTAATTGAGATCAAGCGTTTATTTGAGATAAGGCGTTTATTAGAGGAAATACGGTACTGTTGTACCAGCCACATGTTAGTGGAATTTGGTGAATTTCAAGTCATTTAGCCAGGCAAATTGATTTTGTTACGAACCAGTTTTACAACTTTGAACGTAGCTGACTAAGTCACAACAAACATAGCTATGATGTTCTGTCTTTTTGTTTTATTTGTTTTCTTTTTCCAACGTTGAATATTCGTGAGAGATATCATCGTATATAAGTAGGTATATTTACTTACATTACTTCTATATTCTTCGGAGAGAATATTTTCAATAAATGTATTTATCAAAAACGCTGTTGCAACTATTTACATGCATTTCCTACACCACCACGGACAAGGAAAAGGTAGACATATTGAAAAAGTTTTACTTCAGAATTTACAAAAGAAGTTTTGTTAAACCTTCCTGACATATCAAATTCGATTCATGTTATACTGTACTAGAGAATGCTGAAATCAGTAGAGAAGTGGTCCTCGTAGCGAAAGTCTTTGTTGGACCAGATAATATACATCCAAGAATGTTGAAAGAATTCGCTGATTTCATTCCGCATCCATTGTTTGAAATTTTCAAAAGTAGCCTGAACACGGGAGTTCTTCCTAATACATGGGAATTAGCTAATATTTCCCATATTATCAAGAAAGGCATATGCACGCAAGAGAAAACTATAGACCAATCGGCCCCACTTCACTCGTTTGCAGAGTGATGGAAAGAATTATAAAAATACTTATGTAGCTTATTTAGAGAAAAATAACCTCTTTTCACCTGATCAATTTTCGTCGTAAATGATCTTGTGTGTTAACAGCTACTAAAATGTTTTGAAGACGTAACTTCAATGTTAGATGATGGAAAATGCAGTAGACTCTGTGCCACACTAAAGATTATTATACAAAAGGAATGTTCAAGTAGGCTATTTTATTTGGTAAACTCTTTGCTTCCATTAACAATGCAAACCCAAAGAAACAATGGCTCGTGTAGGTTTTTTCTTTGTCCTATTTATAGACCATGTCATGGCAATTATTTTGAAATATTATGTATATACTTATCTGAACGATCACTTTTTCCTGTCTTTAATTCATTTCTGATTTAATTGTTCTCAAAGTTTTTTCGTTGATGATCTAATCTTAACTTTAGATTCTATCGTTATGTGCTCAACCCTGAGCTAAACTTTGATGCAAGTGGAAAGATATTTGCAGCCCCTGCGATATTTCACGATATGCCCCAGTCTGCTCTTTTTACTGTGAATATGGATACACCTCAGAGTTGGATGGTGGCAGCCGTGCGTTCTCTTTACGACCTGGACAACATTCATCTAGACGAGGTCAGTGCATTAGTTATTGTCTTCATAATTTACCATGTTTGAGAAATTGATCGAGCAGTTTAGTTTTGAAAATGTAGAGTCGCCTGTTAAGGTTGAGGGTCGTGGCCGTCCAATGTAATATTTGACAAGGGGGAATTTTGTAAAATAAAGGATTGCTGCTTCGAACATGACAATAAGATTTGCGATGTAGCAGAATTGATTTCACACCTTTTTAAATTCACTCAATCAAACTAAAATAGACAGAGAAAGCTAAAGTTTATTACTTCTTTTATCATGATTTGCTTGGCTGCGTTAAGGTGTGAAATCTATTCTTTACAGTGCTAAATCACATTATCGTGTTCATTTCTTTTATAGAATTCTCCCTTGTTCGTTAAATTAAGTCCAGGGTCCAGGAGGGGCTTGAAATGATGTTTCTCATACGCGCCCATGAGTAAAATGATTATTTCCTGGCTATTTTTTTAACGTTAGTTGATTGTTTCGTTTGAAGAAAACTCTATCATTTGTTAACATATTTGCTATTCAAAGGAATTCGAATACTCCAATTAATCAGCTCAATATTGATGAACATTTGTAGCATTCCGATAAAAGAGCGAAACAAAGTTTTTTATCACTTTATTTACAGTTGAATAAGCATATCTAAAGCTAATTAATACCAACTAGGTGTTTTAATGATAAGCATGCAATACAATGAACTATTCAAACTTTTTTATTTGGTGTTAAACCAAATGTATTTTTGGAAAAGCTTTGGCATTGCTTACACACAACCTGAAAATTTAATCTTTTTATGCGATATCTCAGAGAATTTTTAATCCCAAAAATAGTGTTCGCCTTTTTTGGAGTGATTTTCCCGTTTGCATTGTCCGGTGTTTTCAACCCTCTGCATGACAACTTTAATCTTCGTTTTTTTCTTCTTAAGACGATGTTTCGCAGCGATAACGTATTTGTTTCAGAGTGATGCGTTAGCATTCCGATTTCAGAGCGCGTTGGATGGCTTTTTGCCGTGCGAACTGAACGCTTACCTGTTATGTAAAAAATAAATCCGTTATATCGTGTGGAGTAACGATGAGTTTTATTCTGAAAGCCATCCCGAGGCAAAGCGTTTATATGAGAAATCTCTGTCTTGGCTTTTCTAAGTTTACTATTAGAAAAATAGACCGTAGAAAATATTATTTGAATCATTAAAATGTGCTATTTCTTATTGCGAAAAGATGATGACATACATAATACAAATTTTGAATGAATGTTGAGTATCAGAAAAGAAATAACTGCGAGATCGAAAATGTTTTGATTTATTTCAACTGTCAAAAAATATTGCTTTTAGAGATTATTTATTTTGATGTGCCTTAAAGCCTTGTTTTCACATTAAGGCAAGGACCTTCACGATCTCAGAGATAATCACAAGCCAGGCTGATTTTACTAACGATGTTTTTAGAGTCGCGTTTACAGTTGGCTAACAATTGAAATATCTACTAACAACGTAAAACATTGCAGCTACTTATGGCTCCAAGTAATTATGAAAAAGTGTAGAGTATACAATAGGGATACAATACAGGAAAAAAAATATTCTAGTAATTTGAGATAAATCTGCAAAAATAGCCAAGCCTTTTTAACACTAGCTGCATTATTTATGATGAAGTTTAACATGAAGAGATAACAATTGTTCACAAAACTTCGTTTGTAACGCTTTAAGCCGTTATGTAACAAAATTTGTCTTCATCCCACGTTTACATGAGAAAATTGCGCTGGGCTCCCTGGAAAGCTTGGACTCTAGTGTGCCTAATACAGTTCAGGGGAGTTCGAAATAAAAGGGAGTGCTGGAAATTTGCTGAAATTTCAATAGTAGGAGGTTTGAGTAAAAAGGGGGGGGTGGAAAGTTAGGCAGGTTTGAATAATACAATTGTGAGATGGATAGATAGTAATACAAAGGTACTTCATGCACATGTATAATCAACAAAAAGTATTAGGGGATGGGAAAAACTGCCAAGTAAAAATAAAAGAGGGTCTTCTATTAGGGACCCTAGAGTAGGTCAGATCTCACATATCTTTGGCTGGCCTGGGCTAGCACAAACCAGGCATTTTGATAGAAAGTTTCAAGGCATAATTATGTGAAATCTTACACGTATAATAAGCAGCTCAGACATATCATTTTTGAAAAAATCACGTATTTATCTCAGGCCATTTCAGAGAGGGGTATTTTTTACGCTAAAACCTAATATACGAAGTCACGTCAGTACGCAATCAAACCGTTAAGAGCGTTTAAACAAAATGCCAGACATATCTGAAGGAGATAAGTATTTAATTAAAAACTTAAGACTTTCAAATTGATGGAGTAGAAAAAGGGTGATCAAGGGAGTTTTCTATCAAAAGCTGTACGTTCTATTGTGTTGGTAGACTAATAAGGAGCATTGACGAAACTGGTAGCGTAGAGAGAACAGTTAATTGTGGTTGTCGCGTAATGCACACGTTGAAGAGGACATGAACGTATTTGAGGAATCAATCTCGAGTGAAGAAGAGCCTGGTAAACATATTTATGATTCGACACCACAACGTCCAAAAAGTTTTGCTACTGTCAATTTTCTGTATGAAAATGGAGCAATGCAGACTGTTTTGCTTTTTTTTTTAATTTTTTTTCTACTTCCGCAGAAGAATATATAACTTTATGTCTCTGCGGAGAAAAGCGCTGTGCGGTTGAGTATCTGGGGGACAAGCAGCCTCTCTCCTTCGCAGAAGTCGCGCTTTTCCCCAGCAGATACTGCATATACTTCATTTAAGAAGTTTTTTAATAAAGTAAAAGTGTGCTTTTCTCCTGCAAACACTTCTCCGCACAGCCCTTTCCCCCGCAGAGACTTACAATGATATCCCAAATTCTAATTTTGCCCTTCGGACGTTGTTTTGAGCGCAATTTGAGCATTTCCATCTACAGTTCTGCAAACAATGATAGCGTTTTTTAGCCACCCTGTATGAACCGCTACGCAGGTTGATATATTGCTACTAATTAGAATATAGCAATTAGGAAATGTTTAATAAAACAAGAAATTAGAAAGGGTCGCTTGCTTTGAGCTTAAAATAAAAAGTGTTGCTCAAAGCAAGCGTTCATGCGATAAAAAAAACCAAGAATCTATGGCGGTATGAACATTTTAAAGATCATCCATTACCAACGTGGAATTATGACGACTGTATTATATACTAAATACGTTATCTCACGAATTTTATTCATTGAAACACCGGACTTCTTACAAATACCTTTAAGCCAAAACTTTCGTTAGAAGTTTAAATCGCACACTTTTGAGGAATCTACAACAATTTTTTTTCATTTTGTGGGGATTAACGTCCTGTAATCATTGTATACCGGGATTGAGTGAACGAGCTCTCAGATAACTGTCATAGGTTGAAGGAGTGTGTAATTTAGAGTTTCTCAAAATGCTTGCAGGGCCTTATGGCAGAACATAAAATTGTTAGATTTTGCATGTCAATATGAATCGTGGATAAAAATAATTTGAAATGGTGTTTGTTTCCAAAAGCAGCAAGGTTAAGATTTGTTTTAGCAAATAATGGAACTTTTTATTCTAGGTTGATGGTCATGTTTACGGTGACTTTGAACTTGAGTACATTGTCGTTGAAGGTTTGTAATAGTGATGTTGTATGAATTTCTTGTTTAGCCTGGTTGTTTTGAAATTAACATGCAAGGTTTGGTGCTTTTACAGAAAAAATACCAAAACGTTAGACAATTTCAGTATGGGCAAGCAAGAAAATTCAATGAGTTTTAATGAAAATGACAAAACGAACTTTTTTACTTAGCAAAGATCACTGCAGTCAATTTTGTTTTCAAAGCTGGATCCTGAAGGCTTTGTTTTTTACCTTTAGGATGTTTTATGAATTAAAAGGAAGGCCACTGTTCTGGGTGAATGGTATTCTAGTTATTCGATGATGCTGTTTGCTAGAAAACTTAGTTTTGTTCACTTGAACATTTTCTACTTTGGTGCAGCTAATTCCATGAAATTCAGTTTAAATATTTCGTTTAGCTTATGTTTTTTTGAGTTCGATTTTTGCTTTGCTTTTATTTGGCAGCATTCAGCACACAAATTTAAGCGTTGTATTCACATGAATAAAATTTTATTCATTCATTCATTCATTCATTCATTCATTCATTCATTCATGAGAATTTAAGACATTTTGAACAGCTTTCAATCACAAAATATTTGCTTAACATAAATATGTATGTGTTTATAATTTTAATTTTAGTTCATTGATTTAAATGAAATTTTTAACCATATATTTTTAACATGATATTTTAAAAAATTGAGAACACGGTAGTTTTGGCCGTCTTGGATGAACGTTTTAGTATTTTTGACATAACATCAATACTATTTGACAACCACTTTGAAAAAATAACTTAAATACTTTGGAATGTGGTATTTTATTTTACAATTTAGGACATTGCCAAGATTCAGTATCTGGTTCTCCTCCACGTGGTCTGCAGTTTACGCTCGGAACGAAAAATAGGCCCGAGATGTTTGACACAATTGTAATGGCAAATTTGGTATGTATATTTTATGGTTTATTCACCTAACTGTAAAGCAAGACGTGTTTTTGGCTTGGATATGCGTCACGGAATGAATAGACCGCCATTTGTGTGTGCAACATCAAGATTAATTTCCAGGAGTGCCGTAAGAACATCTTTTTAGAAATGGCTGAGGCTGGTAAAGAGGTATAGAAATACGCAAAACACATTAGCAGAAACATAGATCTATAATTCAGATTGGAATCTTTAAAAAGGATTTGGCCATTTTGACTTTAATCTTTTTACTTGTTTGAGCGGCATTCATTCAACGAAATATTTATCTAGGAAATAAAACTTGCAATTGTTCTTCTTTGGTAATCATTAAACTTTGATACCATTGCTGAAAAACCTTGTCTTTTTGCTATATTATAGCCTGTTTCTCTAATCTCTTCGTGAATTTTTAAACCGGTTTTTCTCGAAGTTTACGTACTTTTTTCAATGAAAAAACACAAATAATATTTTACAATAAAACTTGAATAAAAGGACGCATATTTTACAGCCAAAACTTGCATTTCAAAATTTAATTTGTCTGCTTCTTGGATTTTTGAGCCTCATTGTTGCTGCCTTTGTTGTTTTTTTTCTCAAGTAAGAATATTGTAAATGCATAATTGTGTGTATATCTCTTATTTTACTTGCGCAGGGATACTTCCAGTTGAAGGCTTTTCCGGGCACGTTTACTTTGCAACTTCGAAAAGGAAGGTCTTCTGATATATACAAAATAGACAAGTGAGCTTGCTATATTTTTATTGGTTTTGTTAAAGATCTCAAACTATTTGTTCCAGTTTTGTGCGTGGCTCTCGTGTAAACGTTCGCTGACCTAAGAATGGAACATATAGCAGTCAACCCAAAAATCTCAGTTTGCAGGGCTGCAGCTCGAAATTCGTGAGACTACCAACCTCAAATTGTACACAAAACAACGCATGAAGGGCAAATTTGGAGTTTGGGATGTCATCCAGTCATCTGCGACAACATTTACCTGTCCAAAACATGGAAATTAAAAATTACCCTATTCCGCGAGCTTTCAAGTTAATTTGAAGAAACATCATCCATTTTCAGTCCATTATTTAACATTAAAAACAACATACTTGTATAAATGGCGACTTGAGAGGTTTAAATTTTGAAAGGATTCACTGATCAAACTCCTTAGTTGATATAAGAGCAAGCAGGTTGTTTGAATGTCAAAACGTCGACTGGAAATAATGGCATTCCTTTAAATTGACTTGAAAGTTCACGAATGAGGGTTATTTTAATACCTAATTTTGGACAGGTAAACGTAGTTGCATATGACTGGATGATATGCCAAACTCTAACTATGACCTTCGGATTTCAAGCTACAGCCCTACAAACGAAGA
>JAYJMH010046894.1:0-14188 GCA_036873815.1 Phacellophora camtschatica
AGTACTAATATTGAAATTTTATTTATGATATATTGTTATTTACTCATTATACCTGAATTACATTGCACTATAACTACATCTGAAAGTTCAAATAGCATAAAACAATTACAATCAACCCCCTCCAGCTAAGATAAAGAGTTTTTGAAATATTTAAATATTTTGAACATTCAATTGTCCTTTTCTGTACTATAGCAGTCTTCTTGCACGCTAATGCATTTTTGAAACCTGGGCATTTTTGTTAATTCTGCTGGCAAATAAGTTGACTCTTGGTTCTCCATCATCATTGAACTTGTTGAATCATAACCACTATTATTACTCTTTTTCATGCTTTCAACATTCATTTGTGCTGACAAAGGCTATGCAACTTTTTTAGCTGCTGATTCTTTGGCCTGTAAAGTCAAATAAAAGTTGAATAGTCTTCTTTATACTTATGGTTATACAATTGTGCAAAGGTCTACAGCAAGTCCAAGTAGAGCCCTAGAGTGGCAACTCCATAAAATTCCAACTCATTATCTAAACCTGCACCATACAATTCACAGACCAAAGTTCTTTGTATGGTACATAATTTTAAAATTGTTTTGAGTAACAGAACCATGCAGTTTGAATGAAAACAGCATTCAGTAGTTATAAAATGAAGTATATGTTATTTTCTTCTTTTGCAGTTAATGATATTGACAATTTTTATACCCTGCCGTGGCAGTAAAAAATCCCGATTTATTTATCCACCTTGTAAGAAACTGCAATTTTGAGCAGCAGACAATTTACACATATTTGTTTCGTTTTCTATTTCAACGTTACATTTGCCAATTAAATTTTATTTTAAAATCTGGAAGCAATGCCAGAATCATTTTTGGGAGAAAATTGTCAAAGCAAAACAAAACCTAATGATAATGCAAGAAAATGACCTGGCTGATTTTCAAAACTAGTTTCTTAAAAAATGTCTTTATGTCCTTTTTATGCCAGTTTGTTTACACTCCATACTGTTTTATTTGGGCAGCTTTGAGTACGCCGTTGATCTGATATTGGTGAAGGCTTGCAGTAAGAAAGTTCCCAAACAAAAGAAGGCTATTTTTTTCTCCTAAGGCTGGGAGTCGAGAAGAGACAAACATACACAAGGCCTTAGCAGCCAGCTAGCTTAACTTTTTCTCAGGTGTGCTGCCAGCAGTGTCAATGTTTGGAACTGCATCGATGTAAAGCCTTCTTTGACGGCTGAAATTGGAAGTTGAAGTGAAGAGCTTCCAATTGGATTGATGTCCACCCTTCTTATAAAATTCATCGACTCAATGAAGCAGACACAACGCTGAGGATGAAAACCCACTCATTTTCTTCCTACAAAAACTGGATCCAGTGTCGCCGCTGTTTTCGTTTTTTGTTTTCGTCTCTTGCATTGAAATATCCTCGGTATGACTTTTGTTCATGCAGCTTATCATTTTGAGCACCAGCACAACAATATTTACCACTCTTGAAAGTTTTTTCGTGCCTTCTATGTATTACAGTAAAGAGTCAATGAACACACCAGAATACGTCACACATTCCAATCTGGCCTCGTCTTTTTGTGGAACAAACAACTATAAAAACTGACGCAACTCGGACTTTTAAAACCAAAAATGGGTCTTTTCCTAAATCGATACACAGAACATATTTTCTGAAATCGATTCAGCTTCACAAATTACAACTATTTACAAGAAAGTTTGTTTTGTATTTTAGTGGCACTTCAATTTTCATACTTAAAAGCTAAAACAATTTCCATACTTTGTGTGTGTATATTATTTATTTTTATATTTAGTTATATTTATATTCATTTCTAATTTGTAATTATATTTAGAAGCGACCTCGTTCGAAGAAATATGGTCACGTTTTAGAAGATGAGATTGAGGATCTTATAACGGTAAGAGCTTAAATTCCTGTTTTCTTTTGTTACTGACACATTACTAACATTTTCTTTGTCATCATTCTATACAAAGTGCTCCAAAAAATGTGTGATGTTTGCCAATTTATTAGACCGAGACAACTGTGCGAATTATCATTTAAATAAGCTATCACTTTGTTGCTGAAGGATTAAATTTGATTGGTAAATTTATTTGGAGAAATATTTTAATTCCTTCCGATATTTTAATTGATTTAGTTGAAATATTTTCAAAAGAATTAAAAAAATCAAATAGATCACATTTTAGTTTCACTGCAATCGTAAAGCATTTATTATTGAGATACATTTTTACATGCACAAACAAAAAACTTTAGAACAGGTTTGTAAAGCCCTAAATGTACAAGACGTTGAATAAGATGCTTCGGTCTAAGTTATTCTTTTAGCAACATTAATGATAATTCGGATCGTTTTTGTGGCCTAAGAAGTTGGCAAATGTCTTACCCTTCTTGGTACACCCGGTAAATAAAGGATTTGATTTAGTGTTAAAAAATTTCGAATTACGAAGATAATTTGTTAATAATTAGTGTTTGTTGACTTCCTTATATTGTATATGTTATACGTGTCAGTTCAGGCAGGGGGAAATTAGTTCATACGAGTAATTTTTGTAAAAATTATAGGTTTCATTGTGTGGTTAGGAATTGGCGTGTCTTTGTTGTGTTTTAATAATTTTAAATTGTTTTGAATCTTTTTCATTTTTTATATACGTTCTTTCTATCTTTTCTTGTTATTGTCTTCCTAGCATTCGAGTGAATACAAACGTCTAGTCAATGGCACATTTTTGACAGCTGCCTCTTTGCGAACAAATGAACATTACTATACATTAAGTTCTCTTCTGAATGGAGTTATTTCAATTGAAACAGATCTTATCAATGTAAGGATGATATTAAATGACTACATATCTGTTTATAAACGTGATGTAACGAGTGCAAATGTTTTGCATTAAGAGTGGCTGTAATTGACAACTATAAATACATTTTCATCTAAAATCATGGAATGTGTTGTTTACGATGATCTCTTGGGGTGTCACTTCTGGCTTCAAAGCTAATTATTTTTATTCTTTTCCTTTTTTTATGATTCAGGTATCCGTTGCATAAATCATACTTGTAAAGAGAGGAATAAATATTATTTAGCATTTTACGTATCTTAAAATGTTTCAATCATATGTATACTTGAGATACAACGTTCATGAGCAATGAAATCACAACTGTTTATAATCAGATATTGACTCTTTTTTATTGCTAGATTAGCATGATGTCGTAATATTTTGCATAATAATATTTTAATATTATACTAAAGTTAATATTTTTAAATTTCTTTGAAGGACATGAATGCTACAATGTCGAATATCCTTCTGCGCCAAGTGTATCGAAAAATTTCCGTTTCTGAGTTGATTTCTACGAACAGCTTTGTGAGTTAATTTCTGAGTATCGTCCTCTATCAATTTGTTTATTTTTAAGCAACATCAACATATTTAGCACAGTTTGTATCATAATATTTCGTATTTCGTTCATTGACTCGTTTTCATTTTGAATCAGTTTGAATTATTTGCAAGCATGTGTTCAAATTTCGGTTGTGAACTTATTTATATTTTTCCTTAAAAGATAATGTTTCCCACGCATTTTCATATTTCTATTATCTTACTTTTATAATCAATGCTTCGTGTGCGTATGCTAATTCTTTTCTGAGCATATAATCACGGAACCAATATTTTGTTGTTGCTATTTTTCTTTCCCTATAAACAAGGAACAAATGTTTGGACCTTGACCTAGTTGTCTTCATAATTCCGATGCGGCCAATGAGCACGCTGTTATACTGCACAGCATAGAGCAGAAACGTTTTTATGCGCGCAGGATAGTCACGTGAGTAAACTTTTTGCGAAAAAGACGGGAAAGTTTAACTTCAAATCCACAGTGACGTTCCTATTATCTTAAGTTACAAGGCACAGAATTGCCAAACAATGTATTTTCGATCATGTTAACAATCAATAAGTAACAGCAAAAACATTTCGTAGCATTTTAGTTAATATTTTCATCGTTAGACTCAAGATATAGTTGCAAGATGTAGCAGAACCAAATCAACTTAACTTGAGAGTTAAGAATTACCATAAATTTTTGAAATATATTTCACGTTGTTGATCAATGGTTGTAATGCTTTAGTATATTTGACATTTAAAAAATACTTTATTATAGAGTCATATAATTAATATTTTGCTTTTTATTTTTGGCAAAGATTGATTGGAAAATGCTTTTACAAGGATTATTTCCGACTCAAACTATTACAGAAAATACGATGGTGGGGTTGTTTATACCTGTTTCATATTTACAAAAGCTGCAAAATTACATGAAAGATGACTCGAAAAAACGGTTTGGAAATATAATCATTATTTTCATTTGTTATTCTGACACATTGCAGGCCAGGCTGTTTGAGGAGAGAAATAGCTCTTGCTCCCCTCCAGCCTTCCATCGAAAACGGAAGGGAACTTTTTAATAATAGGCCAGGCTGTTTGAAGATTGTCTTCCAATAAAAATCAAATTGCTCTCCTCAAGGTTTGAGTTCTGAATATTTCCAGGGAATGCATGTGGAGATAACTACCCTGTACAGTAACCACAAGAGCAATTCAGTGTTTACCTGATAAAACTGTTATATCCTGGCTGGGTAATCCCAAGCCAAATTCATCTCTCGTGTTTCTTATTTTAACGTGCCATTTCAACAAATGTGCTTATGCAAAACAAATTTGCTTGTACTGAAAAAATAACCCGTTCCCAAAAATGTATTTTGCTGCAACTTTTTCTTCATTTGATTTTATGTTTAAATCACAACAACAACCTCTAATTACTGGCATCTTCTAACTATGCCACCTGATGCGTTTTATGAATTTTTTCTTTGATTGTCTTTAGTGCTTAATCTAGAAGATAAGCCAGCAGGATGATTTGCTCTTTTAGTTATGGACATAATTGTTTATTGCTATGTAAACATGCGATGTCATGGCTGACATACTCCATTGAATAAGATATGGAACTTCTGATTCAAAATAAAGCTACTAGTTCCAATCATCAACAATAATTTAAACGTCCAGGAGTCTTAATTTGTATTTTTTTAAATCCCATTTTCAAAACAATAAGAAAGAGAGTGGCTTGTATTTTGTTGTTATAATTGTCATATTTATTGTTGTTGTTTTATGCACTAGGTTAACACTCATATATGTCTTTAAGTATGTGCCCTACAGTTAGTTTTGTAGTTGTGGAATTCAAAACTGAAAAATTAGTTTTTTCATAAAAAGTCTACTTCCATCCATATGCCAATTTGTTTTCTTTGTAAACAACTTTATTTTTTTTAGCAAATTACCAAATTATTTTGCTTGGACTTTGTTAAAGAAACTGTCGCCGGCTCTTCCTGATGATTATTTTGCTGCCTATTATTTCAAAGATCGAGGGCATAAAATTGGAACGAAAGGAAAAGAAAGGTGGAGAGCGTGTTTATCCGAAACTGAAACCAGTCTTCCAATGTCTGTTGGGATGATGTTTACCAAAAGAACAATAGCATCTAAAGTTAAAGACACGGTATGAGTGTGATTAATAAATTAATGCAATAAAATACGAGGAGTGTTTTTATTTTATTGTAGCATTATTTCTGTTACACGATTGTGAATTAAATCTTGCTGTCTTTTATTTCTTTTCATTATCATTTTGTTAACATTTCTCTTATTCTTTAAGACGAAGGAGATGTTGGTGCAAATTGAGCATGCATTTCGAAATGGAAGTGCAAAACTTTCATGGCTTGACGCTAATACAGCATTTGCTGTTCAAGATAAGGTATTTTTAAAGAAATTTAGGTGGTAGAATTGTATTTAATGCAAAAGTTAGTTAACATTCTTACTGATGCTCCGCTTGGTGTGTACTAACACTTACAAATGCTCAGATAATTCAATTTTAATACATTGCAAACACTTATTGTTTATTTTGGTTTTTGCGTACATAAAGAAGGATTTATTCATTTCAAATATTTTTCATCGAAAAGCCCTTTTTACTTTTCCAAGAGCACCCTTTTAATGAGAAATATTGCCGAGGGATTACTCTGTATTTCTCTCAATTTTAAATCTATACAATTTTAAAAGTACAAAAAATCAAAATATAATGTTACAAGAGAAATATCATTTATATGTTTATAATTTAGTTCCTATGGCTATGCTCCTTTGCTTTGAAGACTCAATTTAGTCCCTATGGCTATGCTCCTTTGCTTTCAAGATATCGTAAAATCTCCAAAGATGACTATTAACCCAAATTGATTGTTTGAGAGAAATGAGATGTCTGTGAACCTTAACTTGCTTTATAAATAATATTAAACATTTTATGTGATATTTAAAAATTGCATCTCGTAAATTTATTGGAGGGTGGGCTTGTTTAATGAAACAACTCTCGACGGTATCTATGACTGGATGAAAAGTTTAATCGGTGAAGTATGAAAACATTTTTAATAGACTCGAATTATTCTGAAAATATCCCACCAGATTGATAGCAAAATACAAGAGCTGGGAAATTTCTTGCTTCCATGACGTCTGTTTGTGCCTCGAAACAATCAATAAATTAAAGAATATACAATTTTTTGACAGAATGGAAAAGTGCAATCACAGTACATACCTCCAGATAAACTGATTATAAAATAATATTGATTGCAGTTTCATCAATGCAATCCTTAGGGGCGTATCCAAGAAATTGGAGGAGGTGTGGGCGCGGATCGTAACGTTTACGGGGGTTTGGGGGCGAAGCCCACATTAAACAATTGGAGGCCACGTCCCTTGATATTGGGGGAGCGCCGTTCTAAAATTATTATATGCCCATTAAATGAAACGTGAGTAATGCTAGTGAACATATTAAAGGAGAAACATACTGTGAGTCATACTGTGGATAAAACCTTGAACCCAACTGATATAATAGTATACCTTCATAGTTCTGCATTCAACAACAAATCTGCAAATGAACATGACAGTCCAAGAGTCGAAGTTTGATTTCACGAAACCTTCGAGCAACTCGACAGAAATCTAACAAACACCTCGACCAGATCAATGAATGTCAATATATACAGAAAGTCAAAGTTTAATTCAAAGTATGGAAATAAATTTTAAAAGAAAGGTTCCAAATGCAGAATTGGACAAAATTGACAAATACCCCAATTTTCAAAACGAAAATCAACAGAGAACCGACAACAAAAGAAACCAGCTTATAAATCCGTTCCAGTATCCTAGTGGACAATCACCGATGCCATTTTTCTGGCCTTTACCGAACACTCAACTACAACTACAACAACAACATCAACTGAACTCGATGGTACATCCTTTCTATCAATTTCCAAGAAATGCATTCCAAGGACAAACTTTCTTGAAGCTTATCCACCAAACAAATAACCTCTAAAGAACAAAATTTCATTGCAAGATTTACCATTTTATTCCATTTCTAATTATGAGCATAACACTTTACATAAGAATGATGAAACTAAACTAAAAGATCTAATTGCTAACCGTGATTTAACCTATTATATCAAAGAACATATAAATGAAATAGACAACAATGAATATTATACAATTGTTTCACTAAATTATCTCAAATTAATGGACCGATTGGGTATATCCGTTTTTCATATAAATATGAGAAGCTTAAACCAACACAGCTCTGAGTTGGTTCATTTACGCAGTACACAACAATTGACTGCATTTGCTTAACAGAAATAAATAAAACAAACATAAGCCTTTACAAGTCGCTTCTCAGCGGTTACGTTTTCCATACAGTGCTACCTAGCCATGGAAGCACTGGGGATGTTGGACTTTATATCAAAGATAGCATTAAATTAAACGTAATGACAACTCTAGAATTCGCATGTAAAGATCCTTGAGAAAACTTTTGGGTAAAATTAACTAAAAATAAAAAAGAAACAATCCTTGGTATTATCTATCGACACTCCATTTGTGATATCCGCGACTTCAATAATAAATTGGACAGTCAGCACAAAATCTTAAATTTGATAAGTGTATAATAGTCGGCGATATGAACATGGACCACATAAAATTCAATCAACAAGGCCAGACAAGCACTAAAGAATACCTAGACATTATGATTTCCCATGGTTATCTCCCTGGCATCACTCTTCCCTCAAAAGTCCACAATAAGAAACATTTATGTTAAAAAATAACAAAACAATTCGTATATTCGGTCAAAAAAATACAGATAAATTTTTTCACCAGGGTAAAGGCATTGACTGGAATACAATGTATACAAAAAGGGACTCAAATGAGTGCACTGATATATATATTTAAAGCAATGGCTATCTTTAAAACACGGAGTGTGGAATAATGGAACAAAATTCAGCCAAAATAAAGAACAGCAAATCTGAGTTTACAACCCAATTGAAAAAGCCCATTGAGCATACCTTTTTTCTTCATAACACAAATGAAAATGAAGTTTTATGTATTTATTTATGTTTCATTTATTTTTTATATAAGACAAATAAAATAGAAGATACATAATTGAAGAAATCTGCAGGGCACGACGATATAAAACATTCCATCATTAAACATTCCTGTTTATATTTATTTAAACCTTTGACGTACATTTATAATTTGTCTTTTGGCACTGGTATTCTGCAAGACATTAGGAAAATTAATATTTATATTAATATTCCATCTATAAAAATGGCGATAAAAAAATAAATAAAACTATCGACCTATTACATTGTTTTTTTGTTTAAAAAAACTAATGGAAAAACTTGTGGCAAAAAGATTGTTGGTATTCATTAGGAAATACAAACCTTTATATAAATTGCAATTTGCTTTCAAGAAGGTCACTCCATTATTCACGCGCTTTTGGAACTCTTAGAATCAATTTACCATAACATTGACAATGGCAACACATATATAGGTGTTTTCTTGATATTTCAAAATCGTTTCATACGATCGACCGTTCATTCATACTTAAACTCTACCATTATGGTTTAGAGAAAAAAATCAATGACTGGATTAAAAGTTACTTCAAAAATCGTCGTCAGTACACTTAATAAATGGATAAGAATCTAATTATTGCAACGTAAACACAGAGGTTCCACAAGATTTGTTTCTAGGAACAATACTTTTTATTCTTTTCGTTAATGACATGGCAAATGTTACTGAAGCCAACACAAGTCCTTTTGCCGACAACACAAACGTATTTTGGTTTGGCAAATACAAAAACTGAGTTCTTCAAAACTTATTTTAAAACAAATTAACATAAAAATATGTATGACACTAGACAACGTAAACGTTACATGATAATAAAGAAACATTGCGATGATAAAATGCTCCTAAGCAAAGCTCCACAATTATGGAATGAACTTGACCATACACTGCAAAAAACTAAAAATTAAACTTCTTAGTTTATCATATTACATTAATATTACATATGCCCGTATACTTATACCAAATTTATCGTACTTTTGCATGTTTGTTAATGTTATTGTTATATCTTTATGTTATTTTTATAGATTTCAGTTATCGGCCCCAGCAACATAAGCTTTGCTTTCCTAGGGTCAAATATTTTGCAACATATTTTAATATTTTAATTTTTGCATTCTATGAATAAAATAGAATTGAATTGAATTGCATAATTCTTGATTCAACAGCAAAGAAGCTGCAAATGAACACGAATGTGCATGCAAGAGTTTGATTTCACGTAACCAACACACTACTCGACAAAAAATCAACCGAACAGCACAATGCCAGTAAATACAAAATAAAATAAAAGTTAAAATTTAAGAGCAAAATTGTTGGAGAGATGAGATCAATTTGTTCGCGAACCGTTTGCATTTCAAATTTCTGCATCATATACACATTTCAAACATATTACGTAATGCAGAATAAGAGCAGATCAGTACAACAGAGGCAGCAAAACTCATAGACTTATATTTATCCATACTTCCATAATTGTCGCAACAATTCAGTAACTAATATTCTGAAAGTAAAACCAACTTTACCATGCATTGATAAGCGTACCGCGTACTGGTTTATTTTTGTACCTTACCGAGTAGTTTTTTAGCGCAGTGTACAGTGTACCGGGAGCCCCCTACCGGTGTGCCGGTTAGCTGTCATCCCCCAATTTTAAAGACATTAAAATCTTTGCATCGAATATATTGCATAAGTTAGTTAACTTTCTTACTGATGCTCGGTATGTGTGTACAAACACTTACAAGTACTCAGATAATCAAATATTAATACATTGTAAACACTTATTGTTTAAATAGGTTTGTACGTATATACAGAAGGGTTTATTCATTTCTGATATTTCTTTCTCATATGCCAGATTATTATATGAGTTTGGTGATATATTCGACACGTCGTACAGTGGGGTAGCCAGGCCTGATACGTTGGGGGCTTGACGTGGAAAAATTTACCCCAGTTCTTACTCCTCACCATCACAGATTAGCGTCACTATTGATGATCATTAGGGGTCGCCCACTCCCCCCCCCCAAACTTTGCTACGCAACTGGTCATGAGTGACATAAGATTGGAAGGTTGTTACACATTAAGCGTGTTCTGATTGATGAAGGTACGAGAATCATCCGATTGATGTAAAGTTACAGTTAGTTTTGTAGAGAAAAGGCTGAATTACTGGAAAATGTCATAAGTTATTTTCGTCAATTTTCTTTATAGTCAGGGCTGTTAGCATAAAAATTTGGATAAATCGTTCAAAATGTGATGTAAGCATTGTACTTGGTAAGGGTGCACAATTTGACACGCTGGAAAAGATAGGATGCAGACCCCGACTCAAAAATGTCCCCTTGTTCTATTTTTAAACTGTGGTTCTTGGCTCCAGGCATCTTTGGGGAGTTTTGCAATAACTTAGTTGTAAAAATGAATACAAACATGACAATTGGTAAGGCTACACAGTTTGATATGTTGAAAAAAATGGACGCATACACTTAATCAAAACTGCTCGATTGTACTATTTTTAGAAATTGGTGCTTGGACCCAGGCCTATTTTGGGGGGTTTTGCAATACCTTTGTTGGAGAAAGCGATATAGGCATAAAAACATTGTAGGGATACATAGTTAAACAAGCTGAAATTGATAGGATGCAGACCACAAACTTTATGCAGACTCCCAACTTTTACAGCTGACATATTTCAGATACTTCAGACAAAGAAGGCCTGGATCCGAGTGCCCTTGTCTAAAAACAGCACAAGGATGAAATATAAAGTTGTTATTTGAATCATATCTATTTCATCATGTAAAACTGTGTACCATTTAGAACTAAGTAATTTCAAAATTTTCAAAGGAGGCCTGTACCGAGTACCCCTGTCTAATAAGGGCATTCTGAGGTTGGGGTCTGCATTACATCTGTTGCAGCATATTAACATGTGTCCATTTACCGATTTTTTGTTTGTATCATTTTTTTAAATAAAGTTTTTGCAAATGACCCAACAGAGACCTGGATCTGAGTACCCAGTCAAAAAATAGTACCTGAGTGAATGTTTTGGTTGGGGTCTGCATCCTATCTTTTTCAGCCTGTCGAATTGTAAGTTTCATGCTTATATCACATTTTGAACGATTTTGTTGCTAACAGCCCTGACAATTATGCAAGACTTCTTAAAAGTTGAAAGGAGCCTAGGGGAAAGCGGTAGTGAGGTTAAAACATTATCTATGCAAGTTCAACATTTCACGTAAACATCCGTATGACTCGGATAAGGCTAAAATTTTCACAGTCGTCCCAGTTATCGCTCACCAAAACGAGACTACTGATTCAGAACAGCGAACTGAGACTTGAGAAGTCTAGGATAATACCGCTAGATCCAATTATCTTGCGCACATGGAAAAGAATGACTGATTTTCACCAAATTAACTTACCCGCATAATTGATACTTTTTGCTGCAAAATTAACTTTTATCTTAATTGATTCGAAAGTGTTTAATTTTTTTATAAAATTCAAGCGACATTTCTTTCTTACAAGGTATAGAATTACTTCAATACCTGCTTAGGAATGTAGACCCAAGTCTATTTCGTGCCAAATCTCAAAATAAAATTTCGTACTCTATATATCGAGGGAATGCCGTATCGAGGGGTGCGGTTTTGTTTAAGAAACATTTAATACTTGGGCTTGACTAAATATTTCTTGTTTTATATGAAAGTAATTTATTTGGGATGAGGCTGTTGGCAATTTATACAAGAGTCATGTTTTTATTATGGCTACTTCAATCTTAGATCTGCTTATTATCCACCGAAATTTTTGGATGAGCAGTTATTTTAGTAGTTATCCAATTGAACAACAATTCTGTTGCATATCGATAAAATTTTACACTTGATTTTAGTTAATTTAAGTGCACCAATACCATTTATGCCTTTCATGGTATATTTACTTTCAGATTAAAAGTGTTCTTGATGAAATATCAAGTCCTGATATGTTTAAAACTGGATATCTTAACGATGTATACAAGGACGTAAGTTAACGAAGGCTTTGGTCAAACAGCGCATTTCACAGGTATCGAATGCTATTGAAATAACCTCAGAATTTTCTGACCTTAAAAAAGAAGTGAGTTCCAACTTCGTATTTAATGAATCACACTTAATTAACATGCATTTTGTGTGGGCAAAATACTGTTCATGCGCATGCTTAATATCTCTACATATGCAAAATGTTTAAAAGAGATTTATCTTCATACTCGACATATTTGAAATACTTCCTTTGATCCAAAGTTGTGTTTAATTGAAACATTTTGAAAAATTCGAAAAAGTCTGCCGGGTTTTATAATAAGTCGACCTCAATTAAAACATTCGAATTGAATTCACTCAAATGGGGAACTTTTATTGTGTTAAATGCAATGATTGTACTCGACAAATTTGAAATACGCCGTTTGGCCATGGCCTAAAGCCTGGCTTTAAAAATAATCGCAAAGATTCCCAACTGATTTCAAGAAGAAAGATACATTTATTGGTAATGCATTGAGCTTATATGGAGGGAGACACCACTAAAAGAATCTCTTGAATTATTGCCATTGCTTTGCGCTCATAGTCACAGGCAATCACAAATTTGCGGTTCCTCCTGATTTATGGAAACAACATCTTATAAATTTTCAAAAACTCTGTAATCAAAAGAGATTGTGATCAATCTCTTTAAATTGTTTTGAAATTTAAGAACACTTTTGGCCCTACATGTTCTAAAATCACGATCCTCTTCGATTATATTGAAGCATAGACTGTAGTGCAACACCTTGCAATTTCCGTCAACGAAATGCGACTCTTTGGAAATTAAACTCAATACAGCAGTAATTATAACTTTTTGAGTATTTGTACATGATTACATAAAGCATTTCGATACTGTTCAAAGAATCCGAAATGGTACCGGGAGGATTAATGATTGTTTGCAGCAGCTATTCCTTTTTTTCAAAAACTTTTAGAGCTCAAATTATTTTGATTTTATGAATTTGTATGATCGCGTTTTCTAGCTTTTCCGGAAAACTTCTTTTTCCAGGTTGCTGTTGAATTGAAAAACTTTGGTTCGTCATTTTTATCCAGTCAGACAAATCTTGTTCAAATGAATTTTAAGCAAATTGGAGAAAGACCGTCCAGAAGAAGGTATGTATATTTAGGTTTTAGTAAAGGTAAGGGTTACATATGCATCCAGTTAAAACAATTTCACCATTATTAAAAACATTCAGAATTCTTCTACAAAGATACAATTCAAAGAAGTAAAATCCATATTAACATTGACACTGACTCTTATTTTAATCATCTCTAACCTTAAAAAAGTACGTACCTCACCGAAATAATGATAAAACTTTTTAAAAACTTAAAAAAAACTTTTAAAGTACTGTACGCTGCCAAAATTTTCACAAGTACATTAAAAAATATTGGCGGTTCAGATGATAGGCGCTAAAAAGAATAAGTGAACAATTTGGCGGCGATGGAATCTGACTGCTTGTTCAATTTTGGCTTCAATTCTTTAATGAACAACATTTCGTAGATTAGACAATCTGTTTTCCCTCGACATTTGCGCAATGTTTTGAATTGTTTGTGCAAATTCTCGGACTGCATTCCATGCTGTCCTTAAATATGGCAACCGATGGCCGACGCTTTGTGTTCCTCAATCCTTTGGTGTAAGTGTCGGCATGTTTAATGTTCGTCTTTGATGGATGCCTCTTTGAGCTGTCGAGAATTCTCCGATTTATCTATTATGACGACACCCAAACCTTTATCAGGCTTAGTGATGATAATGTCATCCCTTGCTTTTAATTGACTTATAGCTCT
>JAYJMH010046905.1:0-14187 GCA_036873815.1 Phacellophora camtschatica
AGTAATTTTACGTTTTTAGATTCTTTTATTGCGACGTCAGTAATTTTTATCTCAGCTTTTTCCTCACGTAATGATTTAGGTTCTAATACCCTGGGGGATACCCTAATATATTGTGACGGGTATATGCCACCGACAAGGGTATGCTTTGATTTTTGAGCCTTAAATGGATCTGAAGTAGGGTGTGATTTCAACAGAAAATTCCTTAAAATACGTTGTGTTATTAAATAACTCTTCAAACAAAGGTTTAATAAAAAAAAAACGAAAAGCAAATTGTGTCTGTTAAAGCAGGTGGGTTTGAAAAACAGCAATGGCACGCCACACCCTGTATGACCAAATAAGGATGTGTAATCTGGAGCAGAACGAAAAATTCGCATACATGCTTAATTTCTACAATAACAACTCTTATTGGAAACACCAGGCTTAGATTTTGATCAGAAGTGTTCATAATAATATTTTGTCTCAGAAATTAATCTAAAATATGCGGGGTAGCAAGCTCTTTAAAAAATCTCCAAAGTTAAAAACAAAGCAAGCTGAACCCGAAGCTAACCGTTCTTATATTAAAAAATCGTGTAATTAAAAATTAACTAAACATTATTAAAATCCTCGCCGTTAAGGAATTTCTGAAAAAAATCTTTTTATTTAAGCATGCTGCTCGAAATTACATTCTTTCTTGATTCATCTTAGTTCAAACAACGTTGGCCCAGTTTAAAATTGACTCGTTCTAAAAAAACAGCCTTAAATTGTGAATTTTCGCTGTGCAAGAACTCGCTCCATTCACTGGGGATATGAATTTTTTATTCGACATGGCCGGGGTTTGACATGCAAGTTGGTGTTTTTTGAAAAACAATTATTCTTAGCGTCAAAAGTGTGCATGATTTCTTATAGCTTTTCCAGCTCAATAATCAGTTGTAATTCTGAATTGAATGGATGCCTAGTAGAGGCAAAAACATCCACACATCTTTTATTTTATTCTTATTTTCCTGAGGTCTCTCTTCCGCAGAGTATTTCCTCCACAGTGACATATTTTTTATTTTTTACTGAGTAACGAAACGAGATAGACTTGGAGCAAATCTAGCAACTACCGGTCTTGGTCCGAGCAAGAAATGTTTCTCGTCTCATTGACAATGTCTTAACCAACCTTGATCAACAATGAATAAAAACAATGTTTTACAATAGTATCACGATATACAACAGAACAACGAACACAGGGAAAGAGTGGTTCATGTATTACACTTTTTTTTAATATAAGAAACCTAGCTCTACTAGTGAAAGTTTCTTAATTTTGGACAATTTTTTACCAATTTTCACTAGTAAAAGTTTCTTAAAAGTTTCTTAATTGAAAATGAAAAGTTTTTTTAATCTGCATTCTTTTTTCTTTTTTCAACAAAAAAATTTCGGTCTGCACCGAATCAATCATCTAGCATCATATCCGATCCATTAAAATCATCAAGCATCATGCAATTTTCACTAAAAATTTTAGAACTTTCTTAGCAATTTTTCCTATACTTTAAGTTTCTCAAATTTTCGTGAGTGAGATAATTTTCAAAATTTTATTCAAATTTTCATGAGTAAGATAATTTTCAAAACTTGTAGGCCTACTTAACTGCTGGTTTTGACACATTTTTTTTGTGGTATTTTTTCTGAAACGAGGTGAATTTTTTTGGGCAATTTTCTATTGTTTGATTGCCAGTCGCTTGTTCACAAAACAACTGGTTTAGCCAGTCTATATTTCTCATAAGGTATTGTGACCCTTGTAAATTAATACAGACTGTGTGCCACCGAAGTAAAAATTCACCAAAATTAAAGGATAAATAAAATACACCAATGGATACGAAGCTATGACAACAATTTCTGAGTTCATTTTAAAGGATAACGAAAACAATGGTCTCTCCGGAGGAGAAAAGCTAAAATCCTCCGCAGAGACTGTAATTGTTTAAGAAATGCTTGACAATGGTAAAGTTCAATGTGGTAAAACTCTGACCCTTGATGAAGTTACGATTTGAATATTAAAATGCTAAACCTCAACTATATAAATCATTAGTCCTATCATACGTAGTGTTACTCCATAAGATTCCTGTTCTTTGTTGTGTTGCTGTCACTTCATATAGTGTGAGCTAGGCTCACTACATATGTTCCATGTACTTTCGCTCTTTGTAGTTGTTGTTGTTGTCGCTCGTTCAGGTAAGCCCATAAGTCGTTAGTGTAGCAGAGGAGCGAACTAACGACTTTTGTAATGAGTCTAGTGTAGCAGAGAAATATCAGGCGGAGGAGCAACCTAACGACTTTTGTAATGAGTCTTAGTGTCAGCGTCCATCAGCTTGTCAGTAGCGATAACTACGACTGTAATAAATCTAAGTTTAACTTACTCTAGATAAAGATATTTTTAAATTGGATCATATGTATTATCATAGTATAATGAACCCATCTCCAAGAATGCTTCTGCCAAATTTGGTGTTAATCTGATGATCCAGTCAAGAGTTTCAACATTTTTTCAATTTTGTTTGCATTTTTGGGAAATCAAAGTTAAGGTTGCGTCACGGCTTTTCTGCTGCTTTTTATACTAAACTGAATTAATAAAAACGAATAAATAAAAAATGTCAAATTATGATCATGGTTCATAGTAAAAGCATCAAAACATATCACAAACATACCATGATAATCGACGGGAGTTCGGGGACGGTTGCCTCCGAGAAAATTATTTATAATTATTTTTAAAAACAATTAATTAAAATTAAAAAGTTGGTAGTGTGTGCATTTCCCCCCATACTATTAGTAACATTAATTGCCCGCTCACTGATGACGAAATTGGCAAGAAGAAAGTCTTGAGCCGCAATGAAATTAGACTTGCTTCAAGTAAAATTAAGAAAAGAAAATGAGTAACTGCGGAGGAAGGTTTTCTGCGGAGGAGAAAACGAGAAAAGAACATTGTTTTTTCCCCTCTTTTCATCTCCGCAGCAGATTTTCCTCCGGAGAGACATTAAAATTTAACTAATTTAACAAAATAGACTCGAAGAACGTAATCACGTAACAATATTTTTCTTAAAAACAGTTTTCGGGTAGTCACAATACCAATAATCCGGCAGTATGATGTAAAAAGCTGTCTTGATAGCTTAATCTATAGACAATTGAAAAGTAACAAACTTTTCGAACAAAATCAAAAGTTTTCAAGGACAATAATAGAATGACTCTTTTCTTTAATTTTTAATATGAACACGAAGTTTTCTGACAAATCAAGAAAAAGAACATCATAGAGATGCCTGTTTACTGTAAAGAAACGCAAACATTATCCAAACTCACTGCCGCCTTTCTTCATAAAAATCCAGTTCTACAATAACTAAAAAGTTGCTCCAAGTCTATTTCGTTTATCAGTAAAAGGTATGTCACTGCGGAGGAAAATGCCATGCGGAGGAGAGACCTTAGGAAAATTTTCCCGAGGTCACTACTACGCAGGGTGTTTTCCTCCGCAGTGACATATCTTTTACTGATCAACGAAACGAAATAGACTTGGAGCAAGTCTAATTAACTAGGGAAGCAGCTATGTATGAATTGCCGAAAACCGAAAACCGAAAACCTCATCCGATTATAAGCCTCCGAATATTTTCCTTTTCATCTGTATGTTTGTATTGATAGTTAGTTACAGGGGCGAAATTGCCGGGGCGCAGTGGCTGGGCAGTATTGTTTTTTTTTTTAAATATTGTATTGTATTGCATTGTATTGTAAAATTTTGAAATTGTTGGAGTATTGGAAAAATTAGGGGTTTGTCGGAAAATTTTGATCATGTTACGGCAATTTATTGGAAATTTCTTGCTGATCCTAAAAAAAGTACCACAGCGCCCCTAGATAGTTACTTACGAAACGAAGTGTTTTTTTCGTTTTCATCATAAGGTTATCACAAAAACAAGACCTCATCCTTATATAATGTGTAACCACATCAAAATATGCTAACGAACTTATATACGCCCAGGGCTTTTAACACGAGGTTTACGGTATCTCCTTAAACTTTTATATAAATTTCATTCAGAATCCTATCCGGGGTACCAGACTTTTTTACTGAAAAGTCTGGTAACCAGGGTATCAGAATCCAAAAATCAGTTCTCTATATTTACATTTTAGTTCAGATCATGGGTATTAGGACACCAAATAGGTGCATTTGTCCCGTTTGTTATTTGATGTTTGTGATCATTTGAGAAATGGCGGCGTGTTTCCGTTTTGCATGCAAGCTTGGAGATGTATGATGCATGTTGCTTGGAAACATTCAGCAGGAATCAAAAGGAAGACAAAATGATTAATAGACATAAGTGTTGAACATATTTACAAGAAGGAAGATGCATGGTTGGTATGCTTATTGAGAAAATTTAACAAAAATCAAGACGATGCTTGTAGGCCTATCCAGAGAAATTAAACCTATTTGGTGTTCTAATACCCCTGTTCAGAATAGCCACTGGACAAATTGTTTATTTTCAGTAAATGAAGTTGGAAGCCAAAAAACATAAAAGAACTGGTCGTTAAATTTAAAAAAAGCTTTGCGGGATAATTTTTGAACACAAATAGAATTGCGGGCCAAACATTAACATTGAGAACAGAGAAAAAAATCCAAATAGGAAACCTCGGTTTTGGAAGGGGAAGTTAAAAGAAATTTTTAATTAAAATTTAATTAAAAACTGAGCAGCAAGAAAATACATCACCTACCAATCCGGGGTATAAACGTATATTTTGAATTGAAAACAATAGGGACAGCCAACAACTAAAATTCAATTCACGAAAATGTTTTTCTGCAATTCACAAAAATAATTGACCCTGCAAATCTTTATTTGGACACAAAGTTATCTAAAACATATTTTTGAATGATAAAATTGCCTGCTTATGTTAGCTATAATTCACCAAGGGGGGACAGCACCATCTAACTCGGGTGTCTTGATCTGTCCCAAAAATATAATGGAACAAAAGCGCAAACCCAAAAATATAATAGTTACATGATGCAATTTTGCAGGCTATAACATCTTGTTAATAACATTTCTATGCTATTTCTAAATGTTTTATCCAAAAATATAAGATTTCACTCTGACCCAAAAATATAGGAGACGCCCCTTACCTAAGTCAGGTGGTACTCCCACTGGGATAATTCGTGTATGTTTGCTTGCTACCTCTGGACATGTGGTAGTATACCCTTATTTATAGTAAAACATCTATATAACATATACACGTACTTTTTGATAAGAAACTGCACGTTTTTCTCTTAAAAGGAACACCTTCATAAGGAACTCAAGGCTGAGATTCTGGTAAATTATTTTGGTATCTCAGAAAATATTTACATTAAGTAGTAATCAAGTGTGCAGATGTTTAGAACATGCCCTGAAAAGTACTTTAAAGGTGATTTAGAAGCGTTAGGGGGGTGGGATACAAAATTCGCAAAAATTCACGAAAACAATAATGAACATTCAGCCTCAACTTGAAGCTAAGGTTCCTTGCATAATAAAAACATGTAAGAATTTGTCCCAGTGCTGGAAGTTGAGTTTCTCATGAAGACTTTCTTAGTAAAAAAATACATGTACCTGATCTATTAAAATAGCATCCTCGCTTGCCTGTAAAATTTGTAACTAATGACTCTCGTTAAGAACTACTCAAACTTCCGATTAACTTAAACTGTTTTGTATTGTATGTCCCTTGAGAGCTTTAAATGTGATTTATTTTTAGTTGATATTTCGAAAACTCGCTATCTTGAACACTCGCTATCTTGAACACATTTTCATTCCCTTTGAGAGCTCACGGTAATACAGAATTCAACTGTATATCCCTTGTGAGCTTTCAGTATTGATTTAGCTTTGGTTATCTCGAACATTCACTATCTCGAATACATTTTCATTCCTTTGAGAGTTCAAGATAACACAGAATTCAACTGTATATCCCTTGAGAGCTTTCAGTATCGATTTAGCTTCGGCTATCTCGAAAACTCGCAGTCTGGAACACATTTCTACTTTCCTTTGAAAGTGCGAGATAGCCCCTAGATAATAGGGTTTAAAACTGTCTGCCCCTTGAAAGCTTGCCATGTTGATTTAGCTTCGGTTATCTTGAAAACGCGTTGTCTCCAAAAAATTTTCGGTTAGGGGTGGTAACATCCAAAAAGTAGAATATAACTAAAAATGTGAATAGAACTGAATAAATATTTAAGTGTGCACAAATACCAGGGATATTTCTTCCCTTAAGAATGAGCCATTAGTTACAAGCTTTGATAACGCCTGTAAAACGAATAAATATATCATCCTATAAATTATACAGACGTAAAGACGGAATCACGAGCAGCAGATGGGCGGCAGCTGATACAAGCCTGCCCCATGTCAATATAACACTCATAACAAAACGTAGCAAAACATTCTTCGTCCTTACACACAAACGTCTTTCTACATGTTAAAGAATTGCAGATCATGCAGCGATACACAAGCAGTCTTTCAAATAACCGCCTCAGTTTCACGGGCAACGAACTGAAAACTCTGTGTCCTATTCCAATTCTCCACCTGGTTCTCCTAGCCTCGGACAGCATCCTGCCTCGTTCTCGACATTTCTTCCAGAAATGCGCTCTGTCATGAAGGATCTTGTAGTACAAATACACACCTCTTGCAGATTCTTTTTTTGGATAGAAAAAAGAGCAAATTCGGCTTCTTGAACGGAGAACGTAGCTCTGAAACGTGATGATAATAACAAGCAAAGCCAACACAATTGAAAGGGAGTAAATAATTTCCATATTCAAAGACGTGAGCTTCACTGTGCAACTGTTGGATTGTTCGCCCAGAAACTTCAAGGCGTGATAAATACTCTTATCTAATAAAATGCTCAATAAAACGACTAATCCAAGAAAACTCCATATCACCAACCACCTTAAAACTTCTTTCGTTTCCACCGACGTTTGCAGAAATGACGATGGCAGAACATATTTTCGGAACTCCAGTTTCCTGAGAGGGAAAAGCTTATTCCTCAATCCCCTTTCTTTTCTATCGCAATCTAAAGCTTTCAGCTTACCAGTTATGTATACATTATCCATCTCTTTATTTGATAAATAGTCTCTATTGTACCAGTAGGCTTCGTACAATAAAAACAATAACAACAACGGCAGCAGCTGCAGAAGAACATTTCTGAACGTGAAAATAGTATCATCCATTTGTCCTTTGTTCGTCCCAAACCCACCAGGTGCTCCTGGTATACCTTTTAATCTAGCCTCGCTTAGATTTCTACAAACATTCAAAATGTAGCTTGAATACAAATGTTCTACGCAAGAAATATCCTTTGAGCTACAGTCTGGAGTTTTCTTTAACATAACTTTCAAGGCATGAACACAAGATTTGTAAAACTCCTGACTACTGGGTAGGCACTTGGCTTTCACAGAGCTGTAATTGACACCACACTCCTGCAAAAAGTTTGAAATATTTTTCTGAGCTGAAGTGTTTGTTTTTTCACTAAGTGTTTCGTTCCGAGTGGCCCGAACCGAAATCTTTATGGGATCTCCGAATATCTTAAACCCTCTTTTCGACTGACGAGGAGCAATACGTTTTCCTGCATCTTCAGATTCAATGACATTTATTGGATGCTTGCCATGCATATCTCGGCACTGTATCACCAACTTCAAATTACTTGAGAAATTACAGACTGGTCCGGCAATTACAAGCACGCATAAAATTATGCAGAAAGCAATCTTGGCTTTTCTTGAAAACAAGCTCGGTGCAATGAGAGTAGCAATACACAACCATCTTCGTTTACCCATTGTTAATAGTCCAATCAGAATTACTGCGAGAATGCTGACAGCAGTCGTAAAACAAAATAATGGTGCTGCTTGGACGATGAACAATAGAACAAAAAACACACCTAACGCCACCAAAAAACTCATAAAAAGACACAGGGCTACAAAGATTCGTTCTTTGCATACCTTCCGCTTGCATTCAGAAGACTTCACTTTTCTTGAGTCTGTGGCCCATGTCTCGTAAAAAGATTCAGAATGTTCCCCAATCGAATCAAGAGGTATTTTTACGGCAGAATCGGGCGACCTAGGCTCATCAAAATTCGTGCTCTTTCTCTGGTAAATAAACTTCAACGTTACTCCTTTCTCGTCGCCCGTTGCAATCTCTCCGTTCACTATACTAACTCTCGGTGTAAAAGCAGGGATCTCGTATCCTTCGTCGTCCTGGATCGAATGATGCCTTGGGCTTGAAATTTCCTGAGGGCTTTCGCGAAAGCTTGTAAGCAAAGGCACATCACTAACGACAGTATTGCAGTAGCTTCGCCTAGGCGATTTAACGTCATCATCCGGGGGTTTCTCTCCGCTGTAATGACTGCTGCTGTTATACCCCTCATCGGAACCACGAGATCTAAAAGCTTCGGCGGTCGTGGTAACGCCTTGGTTACCCGTCATCTCTCGGCTTTTTCGTGACCTTGGTGGCGCAACTGGATGAGAGGTTGTTCCAAGAGGCTGATTAATATGAACGTACTCTTCCTTCATCTCCTTCTGATCATCATCAATCGGAGAACTCCTAGATGATGCGAAACTGTTTCTTAGTATAGATTTAGGCCGTTCGTTTGTTTCCTCTCCAGTCTTATCATTTTTGATTTCATTCGACAATCTTTTCTGTGGTTCTTTATCATCGTCATCATCATCGCCGTCCTCTCGCAACTCTTCGATACATTCTTTCCGCATCTTTAACATTTTCTGCGAAACAATAGTCTTCCCGACCAAATAATTATCATCAAATGTTTCAACATCTACGATAATATCCCCTCTTTCAATTGAAAACAATTCCTCGCTGGTCTGCAAACCCTCGCCGACAAAAACCGGTGCTTCGAAATCCTCCACAGCTTTAAAATAATTCCTTAACATTGTTATTCAGTGAAAATCTCAAACCTTTTTATTCCCCTTCACGTAAGAATCTCACAATACTTTCGGTGTTTTCTTCAGCAATGGCGTGTGTTTGCTTGAATCCAACGCGTAAATATTTCAGAACAAAACAGGAAAACTTTGCCAACTTTCACATTATGACAAGTTCATTATAATCTTCCAGACCTTTAACAATAACATGCATACGCCCTGTGCAGCACTTGTCCATAATATCAAAGTCGTCAAAATCTTGTCCTGTGATCAGAACATGTCATTCTTTGTTAAAGCCCATCCAAAGTATTGTTTTCAACTTTTGACTCTGTATAAATAAAAACTGTTGCCATTTATCACTTCCCGTATAATTTTCAGTGTCAAACGCAATCAATCCACATCGGAATCTGGGTTGATATTACTCACAATTTCACTCACAACTTCCATGAAATATTAAACAGCACAAATCGGTTTTCGACTTTGCACATAATACGACGTCATGACAGGTGAAGATACAACGTTATGCAAGAACAATGGGCTTCGTCATCCTCTGTTCAGCTGAATTATTGATCCAATGGTGACGAGGACCTTAAGAAGGAAAGAACAAAAAGCTAATAGTTTATCCTGAAAAGACTCTTGTAGAGTCAAAGAAATTCAACAATTAAAAAGACGTTTGGTCAACAAGCAAAAGTCAGACAAGCAACATCATAGTGGTCTTTCAGACTAGATCAGGACAACAGCGTGTTATTACAATATCAAACATTGTTAAACAGACGGGTTTTTCATGATGCATGGTTTGCGGACTGTGATTTTGAAGAATCTATCTATCAAATACATATTGAACAGAATTTCCTGACCTGCAGCAGGTAGCCTATAAATTGCATGAGCATTATGTGGCATATGCCGCAAGAAATTTCAATATCGTTGTGAAAAGAATTGAAAATAAATTCGAGATAATTCGAGAATTGAAAATCAAAGTCTGGCGTAGCTCTGCAGAGGGTCTGCAGAACATGAATCAAATGTAAAAAGAATGTAAACAAAGACAGAAAAAGTACACCGTTTCTTTGTCCACCTTGCTTCAAATGTATTAAAACTCACAGTGTAAAAATGTCAAAAAATGTAATTAAAATAAAAACCACCCCCTTCAAGGTAACGTTTCCAGATAAAATATGGGTGTACTCTTGGTTCTGAGAAATTGCTGACACATGGGACGAACTAATTGGTAGGGTCACTCATTAACAATGGATACCAGCAAATCGGTTTTAGTAACGTGGGCACATTACCTTTAAATATTACAGTAAAAGCTCTATCAAGCCACCAGGGGCTCAAAAGAGAGGGGGCATATTAACAAAATTAACATTGAGGCTACGAAGTTCTTCCTTGCAATTTTCTGTTTCTCTTTTACACCTCCCTCATTTCAGAGCACATAAAACTCGAAATTGGAAATATTCCTGTGAAATACTTAAGTGAAATACATTAAGCTATCATTGATTTCGTGCACTTGAGTAAATCGTACATTTGAGTCTTTCTCTCAATAAATTGGAGGGGGCGGCTTAGTACAGAGGGGGCTTCCTTTAAATTTTGGCTTTGAAGGGGTGATGAATAGAAAAAAGGCTAAATAGAGCTTTTACGGTATATTCTTGAGCTTTTACGGTATATTCTTTGCAAAGTACATCGAATACAGCGATGCTCTTTTTTTTTAAAAAACTTGTTTTTTGACTTTAGGCTATCGTGTAGAGTGTAATGTATGTTATGGAAGGGACTTTGCCAAGGAGGGAAATCCTAGAAAAACAGGAATTTACATTTCTGAAGGGCAACTGTTGATATAAAAATGAAATATATAAAAAACATGAATAATGTTCTCTCTTAATTAACCTATTGTTTCCACAAGTGTTCTGGGCAGAATCCAGGGTCTGAGTTTCTTGAACAATTGTTTAATAAAGGCTAAACTTTGCAGTAGTTTGTAATCTGAAAAACCATCAGGGGTCCTGGAAGCCAATAAGTGTATTTGAAAATGTGAGTGAGATTGATTTAAATAAAAATTCTAGGTTTTGGTTGAATCAATAAAAATTAAGAGGGTGAGTTGTTGAAGAAGGGGGGGGGGGGGGTTCTGGAAACTTGTGTGAATTTTTGAAAACCTTGAAACCGCATTCCCCTTAGAAAACAGAGACAGAAACCATACCAGAAGTAATTTGTTTTGAAATATCCTGGGAGCGAGGTTGAAATATCGCTGGAAACGAGTTTTAACTGTTGGCGAAACTTTATCCGATGCTTTGGCTATAATTGATTATGATTATGACGCCACTGTGAAGCTTTGGGGGAATAAATTGGACTCGTGCAAGAATTCTAATCCATAGCCATGCAGAATGAAAACTAAACCAAGTGACTCATTCATAAATTTAGGCTGTATTACACACACATATTTAAGTCACAAGATAAGATTTCCTCCCAACATGAAAATCACACGCAGTCATTGAGTCGAGAAAAGCGTTGCTTTCCGGAAAATTAAAACTTGACTGAGACGCAAGAAGCGTACCCGCATAGAAATGCTGAGCAAATCTACGTACGACCATGTGGAAGATGTGGAACACAGAACGTTAAGCCACAGGATATTTGCATGTCCTAAAGCAGAAAGTTTCCCAAAGCTCAATTTCAAATTATTAACAAAACTACTATTTATTGTTTTTTTTTCGCTATGAAAATAACATTCCGCGTAAAATAAAACAAACATTAATCATCAAACTTTGCATAAAAACAACTTGGTGTAAAAATAATTTTGAAGTTTCATAGATATTAAAAATGGCGTCAAAAAGTTTTTCCCTGGAATTAATAAAACATTTTCCTGTTCATGCGTTTCTCGCAAAACAGACGCACGCGACGTATGCCTGCCTGACGTTTTCGCAAAGCGATTAAGTGGCAATTATGATTTTAATGTCCCCTATTTTTATCTTACCGACCGACAAGAAATTTTCTCATCAACTTGCGTTTAACCACGGTTTAACCAATTCCTTGAAATGGAGATAATCATGAATCATGGTATTAAAATGAATGGAAACAACACGAATAAGAAGCAGAAAACTTGTTTATTGAGAAAAACATTAAGAATTCTGAGGTTCGGAGAAAAACGCATCATTTGTCAAATTATATGTTAGTTGTCTATGAATGTATTGAATGCAATATAAATGTAATGTTGAATGTAACACGTGAACGCAAGACAATGTTGTGGCCTAAAAATCCCCCGTTCGAATTCGATTATTTGTGTACATGATTGATATTCAAATTTGTCTCATTCACGTTTCTGATGTTTGTCCTCGATCCTTATAATAATAATATATCGGATAAGGGAATACGAGGCTTGCAGCCTATAAAACCCTAAAAGTTGAATTTTCGTTCGTAGTGAAAGCTATCATAAAGTTTTTCAAAATTCAATACTGTTGAACTGCTGATAATGTATTCTGGTAACTTGTTCCACGATTCTACGATTCTTTGCGAAAATAAATTCTGTCTTACGTTCAAGGGATTTCTTTGCTTAAACAGCTTGAGTTCGTGTCCTCTTGTTTTCATTGTACTTAACTTGAAGAAATGTGTATAGTTCAAGTCAACGATACCTTTCATAATTTTGAAAACCATTATCATATCTCCTCGAGTTTTTCTATATGCAAGGGTTGGGAGATCAAGAGCAACAAGACGCTCTTTATATGTCAAGTTCTTCAGCGATGGCACTAATTTTGTGGCTCTTCTTTGGACGCTTTCTAGCGAACGAATGTCTTTAGCTACGCTTGGGCTCCATATGGCGCCGGAGGATTCTAATAAGGGTCTAACTAAAGCTTTGTACAATGTTTTGAAAGTTTGCAGATTTAAATACTTGATTATTCTTTTAATTGAAGCGAGGACACCGTTCGATTTTGTTATACAAGCGGCTATTTGTTTTTGAAATTTTAGCTTGGTAGCAATGATAACTCTTTTGTTTCTTCCTGTCTTTTGTCTCTTCCGATTCTTTTATTTCGATTTGACGATTATCTTTTTGGTCGATAATGTATTAAGTATTTGAATCTATCTCCTCTCCATTCTTAGAAGTTACGTGCAATTTAGAGCATTTTTGTCCATTTAGAGTCAACTGCCACTGGCTGGACCAGTTTTCGATACGATTAATGTCATCCTGAACTGGTTGGCTTGTGCCTGAGTTTATTCGGTGTAATTTCAAGTCATCGGCAAATAACTTCACGGAACTATTTTTAATGCAATCTGGTAGCTCGTTTATATAAATAAGAAATAATAAGGGCCCAAGGACGCTACCTTGCGGAACTCCACTTAAAACGTTTGTCCAAGGAGATTTAAATCCATTCAGCATTACTCTCTGCTTTCTGTCATGGCAATGTAAAGCAATGATCTATTGAATTTTATGATATATTGAAAATAAACAATAAAGTACGCTTCCTCTAACTCCATACGAATTTAACTCCGAAAGAAATCGTTGATGGGGCAAAGTCAACGTAAATTACATCGATGCTGTTACCTTCATCAAGAAGAGTTACATTCCATTCTTCTAAGACTTCTAATAACTGTGTTACACAGGAACGTTTTGCTCTGAAACCATATTGGTCATTCGAAAAAAGTTCATTTGCATCTAGATGTTTTCAATTTTAATAATACATTCTAATAGTCGACAAATTATGCTTGCGAGGCTGATTTATTCTGTAATTTTCTTTATCGTGTTTAGACCCTTTTTTAAAGACAGGAGTTATATGTGCCCATTTCCATTTCTCAGGGATCATTCTTGCTCTGAGGCTGGATTGAAAAATTAAGCATAAAGGAAAAGCGATAACTTCTGCAGACTCTTTTAATATTCTTGTGTGGATGCTATCCGGACCCGGCGATTTCAATGCATTTAAAGATTCCAATGCGTTCAATACTAATTCTTCATTTATGTTAATGTCTGTGAGCGGAGAGGTGAACTGTCTTTCATCAATTTTCGGAATGGAAGATAAATTGATGATAAAAAAAAATAAAGTGAAGAATTGATTAAGGTCGTCAACTTTTTCTTGCTCAAAATTTGTAAAGCGATTGTCACCAACCTTTATAGGCAGGGAAATACCTATAACCATCTAGCAAACTGCCTAATCACAAATATTCCAACGGATCTGGGTTCCCCATAGAAAAGTACATCAAAAACTGACAGGGGCCATTTTGGACGTGGCATTTGTGTCACGTGTCTGACCACGTGATGATTTCCCGGTCTGAAAAAATTGAAACCGATTTTTTTTTGTTCCAATAGTATCAGTGGATAGAGAATAAAAAGTTATGAAGAAAATAAGAAGGAACTGTTGCCATTATGTCTA
>JAYJMH010046916.1:0-14186 GCA_036873815.1 Phacellophora camtschatica
ATAACAACCTACCCCACCGTTGGGTCCTGTCTCCCTACCATTTCGCACAAACGTGTAACCCTCTACTTCAAGCTCTTCATCCTTTATGTTTTCGTGCAAGTGAGTTTCAGTTAGTCCAAGAATATCAATGTTTCTTTTGGTTTCCGTGAGGAGTATATTCACATTTCCAAGTTTGTTGATAAGGCCATTTACATTTTGATGAAATATTTTCAGGCCCTTTGGCTTCAGGAAATCGGCTACATTTTGATAAATATTTTCCTTGCCATGAGTAACGGCCTCTCCCTCTAACGTTTCTTTCGCTTTGCACGACCGACACAACATCTTTTCGTATCCATATTCAATCTTGTCAACCAGGCATTGTCAAGAGGCACTTTTCTTGACTCTGGTTTTTTCGAATCGACTTACTGCAGGCGAGGCATTTTACACATGGTCCTGGGCAAAGCTCGATATCACCAGATAGAAGCAACAATAACGTTAGGCCTGCATGCGACTCTCGGCCTAAGTGAATTCCTCTTTCCTGTCTGTCAACCCTGAGGGAAGTAGTTAACCAAAAGATATGCATGTCCTTCGCTTTTTCTCCATGTAAAGAGTAGCATATCAAATTTGCATTCACAAACGATGGCTTTTTAACACACGTTAGAATAAAAATTATCAGAGCGAATTTTAGTGCAACCGCCATTCTCCAACATCATTAACATCAACATGAACTTTCCATATATTATTCCTGAAAAGCTTATGGGGTAAGGGTATTTATGGAGCCCTAAATGTCCATCCCGCTTCAATTCTGCTTCCCGCTTCAGGGATCCCGCTTCGATCACCGGCCTGGGGTGCAATCACCTTCAGTTAAAAGCATCATAGCAAAACTTTCTTAATGCAAAGAGCAAGGCACGAATCTTAATTTAAATAAAGAGAGCAATGGAAGATCAAGATCAAAACATGTGAAGAAAATGTTCGTAGATTGCGCCTGTCGTTGCAACGGAATGGATTCGTATAGAACTGACTGCCGGTTACTCGAATACCTGCTTAGTCGCTAACTATGTACTGAAGTGTCACAGTTTAGACTAGTTCTTCTAGTTCATTCAGGTAGCAGTATGAGTAGGTGTTCCAGAGGTGCCTGTGTGTAGTATTCATTGAAGTGACATAATGTAGTTTCGTTCTGTTAGTTCATTCATTTAGAGTAGTACAGTTGAATAGGTAACCACTTACATCAGAGATAACTGCACGTCATTGTCATTCCCCTAGAAATCAGTAATGCAGGGTACAGTATTTTCTCGGTATTGTAACAGGCCCAGTCATATTTACAGTCATCGTTTCTCCTGTTTTAGTCAGTATTTTATTTACTATTTACTTCCCTTTCAAGTAATTATTTATCCTTACTCTTCCTTATAGTTGTTATCACTCTTGTCGATTTACGTTCGTGTATTACCAATTGTTACAGCTCCAATTGTAGCATAGTTCAGTTCAAAATTGAGTCAAGATCAATTCGGTTAGCTGGTTGACCAGAAATGGTAAATGCCGCAAAACGTACAATCATACAACATATGTTTTCAAGGGAAAAGTACAACACTCTTGAAAGACCCGGAGAAGGGCGCATCAAATAAAAGCCTTGCAGAGAAATATGGAATTCCGAAAACACACTTTAAACATGGGTGAAGAACAAGCAGAAAATTAATGACGCATTCAATGAAGGAAGCAATCCAAAACGTAAAAGAATAGCAACAGCTAACTACACAAAGCGGCTCTGATCTGCCAGAGTTCAGAATGTACAGGTTGGAGGAACAGTGTTTAAAGCGAAAGCGTTAGAATACTCTAAACAGACTGGGTTAGATGATTTTCAAGCTTAGGACGATTTGATGCGACGTTTGCAAAGAAAAGTGCAATGTCAGTTTCAAAACCATATCAGGAGAAGCAAAATCTGTGAGAGCTGAAATGGTTGCACCATGGAATGAGAAGTCATTGCTGACAGTCCTCTCTAATTACAACTTGGAAGACATCTACAATGCTGATGAATTTGGCTTGTTCTACCAATGTATACCCAGCAAAAGTATTTTAAGTCAATTAAAGTCAGAGAAATGAGTTGGTGGAAAAAACAGCAAAGTTCGCTTGACTGGAATGGTAGCTGCCAGTGAAATTGGTGACAAATTACCCATGCTCGTCATCGGTAAATCGAAAAAGCCACGATGTTTTGCCTGCATTAAAAACTTGCTTTGTCATTAATGAAGTCAAAATAATAGCTGAGCGGACGGTAATTTGTTTGAGGAATAGTTTGACAATAGCTTGACAAGAAATTCGTGGCAGTGAAAAGAAAGTAGTTTTGTGGTTGGCAACTGCCCTGCCCATCCACACGTCGAAATCCTAGAGGCCATCAATCTGATTTTTCCTCCACCAAATACGACGTATGAATTTTCTTCCACCAATATGCTAGTAATTGCTTAGAGTATGGTCACAGAAACGACAGTCGTCAACTGCTTTGAAAAGTCAGGTATTTCGTAAGCATTTAAGGCGAATGCAATGCAAGATGATGACGACTCCTTCGAAAATCTGCTGGAACGAATGGAGACATTACGACAGAAAGATTCCAATATTGTGCCACTTGACGCTGATGCTGAAATACTCTCTGAGCTACATGGAACTTTAGCAGACAGCCAGAAGACAGGCGACGAGGACAATATTTGCAAAGATCTACTCCCAAAGCAGTTAAAATTTCGGAATGAGTCGTTGCTTTTTGCTGTAATTTTGCTGTTTTGGTTAAATATATCAATGTTAGCTCTTCAAATGCAGACATTAGATAAGTCTAACATTCGCTTACTCGAACATATTTTAGTTTCCCCTCAGAGTTCAAGTGAGCGGATGTCGACTGTATATAAGATAAATAGATTACATAAGATTAAAGACTTACAACAAAATGAAGGGCCTTCAGCTTCCCGAAACATTTCGTTTCTTCTCTAATCTGCATGTTAATCAAATAATATGGATGCTGAATGCTTCCAATTTCCAAAAAATGCATGTCTTCACATGTATAGTATCCTGTCGCAGGCTTTGTTTCCTGTAGGAAATGAAATAAACTGTGATCTAATTTAACAATATTTAAAATTAATTAACTAATTTGACAATATTTATTTTGAAACTGAAAAATGTCAATAATAAATAAAATGACTTCCTTTGCTAACAAGGAAGATTTGCTATTTTAGAGCATATCAATATTAGATTTGCTATTTTAGAGCATATCAATATTAGATTTGCTATTTTAGAGCATATCAATATATGTTACCGTAATGCCTAGAAAAAGCGAAAACATTGTCAAAAAATTTGCAATTACAGAGCAATGTAAGAAAAAATTAATGGCCTAAACAATACACCCTTGAAGTTTGGGGGTTTAATGCATTCCCCGTACTTCAGTTGTTCTATTTTTATAAATTTACCACGTTATGCCCTATGTACAGGGTGTTCCAAAAAAAGGTAAGGGATTTGATAAGCTAGAAGCAAGTATTTTGCTCAAATATACCAAAAATAATTTAAAAGTAATCCTCGATAGTTACCTTGAAGATAAATACCTTGTTTATTGATATCAGTGCATTGTGAGTTGGAATATTAATTTTGAAAAATCAAATTTGCCTCCCACTTAAAACCTGAGGTTTTAATTTTGGCCTACGCTCTTAAAAGATCGTGTTGTGGGATTTTCTGAATCACGGCGGTGTTCCAGACAACATACTTTGTTTTTCAAAACACCTCTCAACAATTATTCTAAAAAAGAATTTTCAAAATCAGTTGTCCATGACTAAATGTTTTGAAAACTGAAATTACTGTTATATTTTGGTAGATTTTTGGTAAAAATGCTGGAAAAAGAGCAAGCACTTCATAGTGGCTGCATCCATAAATAAGTGCTTAATTTTCATGTCTTTCTGAGTGTGTTTCCAAACACCATTAAATTCATTTCGTAAAACGCTATGGTTTAGGAGATCCAAAAACGCAGCTTAGACGGAAAAGGGTAGACCTCTGGTTTTGGGTTGGAGGCAAATGTGAACTTCCAGAATTAATATCTTGACTCTCAATGCACAAATAATATCAAACTAGGTATCAACGTTTAAGTTGACTACCGAGAAATATTTAAAAAAAACTGTTGCGAATAAATTTGAGTTAAACTCAAAGCGCGAGCCTTGATGAAAGCTATTGCCTCTTTTTGGGACATCCAGTATAAACTTTCTTCTAGGTTCTTAAAAGAATTTAAAAAAAAATTCAAATCTACTGTGCACTGAACTTTTAATAGGAGTCCAAAAAAAAGAAGGAATGTAGAAATAACTAGCTTTCTCAACTTGAAAAAGCTGTAATTTCTAACCTGCCGTGGTATAACAACGTGATCAAGAAAAATTAAAAAGCATTCAAAACATAGTACAATCTAAAATTAGAAATCTAATATCCAAGACAAGCTAAAAAAAATCAACTTCCATAAAAACCAACTCCTCCACAATCTACCAAAATGTGCCAAACCAACGTTTCCATAAAAGTTCCTCTTCTGGGCAGAAACGTTTCCTAGGATTATTTTACATGAAAAAGAGCTTCGGTAAGCTGGGATAAAAAGATTTCATTGAGAATTAAAAACAGTCCATGCTTTGTAAGATAATTTTCGGCTGTCATGATCTAGGCTAAACAGAGACGAGATCTCGCCATGACGAGGCAATTTATTCTCGTGCACAAAGAAACAGAAAAAAGTAACGCGTAACAGGGCCTAACTCGTATATACAATGCAAGTGCAGACCGTTGAATTACTGAAAATAGAATCAAACATTTATTCTTGCCTACCCCTGACTATTCCTCCAGGAGCAGAGCAAAAAAAGGGGGCAGGGAGCCACTGTCCCCAACTGTACTTTATTTGGATTAGTCGGCTATTTTGCCAGTAATCTGGTTACTGTTTTTGCTGCCCAGTCGGCCAGATCTCTCTCCGAAGAACCTTCTCCCTCTGACAATCCTCCCAGCCGAGCTCGGTCCACGATTCCTTCCATGTAAACAAACCACTAGAATCACATAATGAAATTATGTTGACATCATCGATGAAAACGGGTGTCCCAAAAAATGGTAAAAGCTTTGATCAAGGCTAGCGCTGTGAGTTTAACTCAAATTTATATAAAACAATTTTCAAAATATTTCGTCGACTTAAAAATTGATACCTAGTTTGTTAGTATTTGTACATCGAGAGTCGAGATATTAATTCTGAAAGTTCAAATTCGCTTAAAACCCAAAACCAGAGGTCTATATTTTTGTCTAAACTGCGTCTTTGGATCTCCTAAACAATAGCGTTCAGTCATCAAGCATCAAACTTATTCCATCACGACAATAGAAATTATTTCGCCATGAAAGAAAACAAAGCCTAAAATTTAAATAAAAGCATGTTTACTTATAAATTTGTTGTTTCTATGATTGAATTTTGTTTATACTTTTGAAGCCTTTTCGTCTTCCGGCGAAACAATTATCACTTACTTCAAAATGTGTAAATACGCATCGCAATGGTCTCTCTTCATTGTTGGATTTACTGTAAAGTTGCCACTTATCTTTTTCATTGTCTCTGTACCCAACCTTGGCATCGTACTTAATGGTACAGCCTAAAAAACAGAAATCTCATCAGAACGAACACCAAAGATTCAGAACGATAGACTGACTTATTCGGAACAAGAAAATTCAGAACAATATACTTATTTAGCTAGGGTAGTTTACACCCAATGTAAATCATGTGACCAACCCTTAGGAAATTTAAGTATTCTTTTATTTCGTGCATTGAAAGCACGAGTTTTCATGGCATAAAATATGTTACGAAAATCAAAGGGTGTTTCATTAAAAGATAGCACAATGACTTGAATTAGGTGTAAACAGACATTAACTGAATAGGCCTATTTGCATTTGGGAATTTGTTTTTTTTATTGAATTCATACTTTTAATGAGGAAATTTTTAACAGGAAAAAAGTGCAGTTTCAAACATGACAATACACTTTGTCACAATAAAGAATTGATTTCACACCTTCGACAGAGACAACCTAATCAAAATAAACGAAGCCATAAAGGTTTGCTGTCTTTTTGATTTAATTGAGTGCGCTCAGAACTGTCAAGTACAATTGAACCCCGTTATATAGAACTCTTAAGGGAAATGGAAATTTGCTCGAATTCGCGAATATTCGAGATAACAGAAGGTAAATCATCGCTGGAAGATCTCAAGGGATAAATGAAACAGCTCGAATTAACCGGTAGTTCTAGCTAAGCGAGATAGCGGGGTTCATCTGTGTATGTTTGAAACAGCAATCTCTTGTATTACAAAATCTCCCCTGTTCTTGGCACTACTATTACCAAAAAGATAATATCAACAACAGTTACTTATAAATCACAAGAAAATAAAATCGAACACAATTTACAATGTGTTCAAAAAACTATTCTTCAAAATTAAGTTGTTTAGGCAATGATCAAATATTGGGCAACACTGAATAGAAGATATTATGCATCAATGTATGTTGATGACAGTACTATTTTGTATCCGATTTTGTTTCAATCAATGAAGCTATGACACCAAGTGCCTCTGAGTTCGAGCAGATCAGAAATAAAAACGGCCTTTCCAATTTGCTTCCATGACAAGTATTGGCATATTAAGGCACTCCTACACCTCGTTACATCATTCTCACCATTCACGCCCTCTCACATTAACTTTGGCCGTTCTTCTCCAGTCGCTGAAAGTGGGACTTATGTCATTTCGGCAATGTCATTTCATTTGCTGTGAGCTTGAAGGGTCTTGAAGGGAGAGGGAAGTTCAATTTGTGTAAAGGGATGGTGAATACATCTTGGTTTTTGATAGATTTAAACGGCTTTTCTTTCTAAACAGTGTTTTTCTGACTGAACAAATTTGAATTCAAATTTGATTATTTTGATTATAATCAAAACTTTGATTAACAATCTTTAAAATTTTGTTAAAGTCTCTAACTTTATGCTTTGAAATTTAACAAGCAAAGGATTAAATTTGCAAAGACAGCTGCCAGTCTGCGTTCTTGGTGGCAACATTTTTGCAAATAGTTGGGCCCAACAAAACAAGCAGAGCATGATGCTCGGAAATTCGAATGAGCTGCAAAAGAGCAGGCCTGTTTTGCACACTGAAATGTTACAAGTCGTGCTCTGCATACGGTAAGTAAATCACATAGCCAGAGTTCGGCTTGTGTAATAAGTCTACGGAACTCCAAAAGTTACTTGCCTGCCTCTACTGCTGTGCAAATGTACAGAAGGCGCGTGGAACCTTATTATAGCTGCCAGAATAGATACTCAAAGTGGATATGATCAATTAGCTTTACCACTAATTCGTTCCCTCGGATGGCCCACTAGGTTTTCAATTGACTATTAACAAACACAATTATTCAGCTGATCAAAGGAGTTTTTATAGAGTCTTCTGTTATATAAATTATTGTAGAACAAACCAAATGCACCTGTGGAACCATGACTGGACGTTTTCTTTTTCTTTTAATTTGGATAATTACAGGATTATACTCTCTTTGTTTGCTTGCTTCAGTTGTAGCACAAAACCATTCGAATAGAAGTAGAGTGAGAATTTAAGTTAAAAGAAAAATTTGCATCGTATTGTTCATGGCTGCTTAAATTTTGTTCCTGTTAAATCAGAACAAAGCGATTTGTATATAATGCCTTTAACGCTTTCCTGTTAACTGAAAAAACTGGTTCCACTCTTTGAAAGTGTGCTGGTTCTTTTTTTGAGAAAAAAGGTCTTAATTTTGCCGTTTGCATTCGACATTCAGCTGAAGTTGCGGCAACTTGGGATTTGTTGTTGCTAGAGTTACTATATTTTCAGATTTATAACTGCATACTTTGGTAACGCCTTTCCAAAACTATGATATTCAGCGCGCCTTGCCACTCGCGTTCTAAACTTGTTTGCTGACATGTTATCTGATTTCAAACGTTGAAAGGAACCCTTTTTATCATTATCAAAGACGTACATTAATTTAATGGAAATTATAGACACCACGGCAATGGCAAAAATAACATTGTTTCGAAACAAGGCACTTGTAATATCATCATCATCATTGGAAACACCACACTCTTCTGTCCATAACGAACGTATCCCCTCTTATCATTTTCTGGTATATTTTCCCACCCTTGAAGCTAATTTTGATCCCGTTTATTAACATAATAGATTTTTGCATTAGCAGGTGCACAATGAAACCGTTGTGCCCCAAATGGGTGTCAATCTTTACTGTTTTGCCACAAATGGGTATCAATCCTCATTGCTTTTTAAAAAGTTTTGCACCCCGTTATTTTAGCACTTCCTCCGTTTATTAGTTCTTGAAGATCTCCCCAATAACCCAATTATCATAACACCCCGTTTATTATAGACAAAAGAGTACAGGAGACAGAAGACTAAAAAAAATGACATTTTTCATTGAACCGTTTATCAAATTGAAACAAAAGATCTTCGTTATACCCTTTAAAAGAGCTACAAAATTAGAACCTTTTTTCAAAAACAGCGGCTCTAATTGTTGAATACATTAAAATTCAACAAAACAAGAAATAGAGTAAAATAATTCAGTGCTTACTTTGCATCTTCTTCAGTGGTTGCTCATCTTTATGTAACTCAATTTCTGCATTCATTGACACAACGATGAACTGTTGATAAGGATGAAAAGCGTTGCCAGGGTGAGGCATATGAACACTAAACACTGCATCGTCTAAACTTTTTGCCGGTTTTGCATTTTCCATTGTATCCAGACCTCCAATGGTAACTTAAAAGAAAATCCACACAAAATTATTCCGCATATTAATGTCGCACATATACTGGGTGTTCCAAAATTTTATCTACGACCTAAAGATTACCATTATTGACTTCGTTATTAAAATGAATCAAGCATTACCAATGAATCGAGTCCTAAATTTGATTGGCAAGAGGATGGAGCTAAATTTCTGACTGGCACTCGGGCATCGCAAAATGTTGTGACTTTCACGCTAATCGTGATGTAGTGACCCCTAGCTTTCCGTATTCACCCCGCTATCAGAAAATATCTACCATGCCACGATTTACTAATTAGCAACAGCATTTATTTAAATTCTTTATTTTCTGAAATCTACAGGACAACTAAAAAAAAACTATCTTCGATTCCAGGGCTGTAGCTCAAAATCCGCGAGGCTAAAAATTTCGACTTTAGAGTTTCGGATATCATCCAGTCATCTGCAGCGACCACCGTTCTAAAAATGGAGCATCGTTCTCGTTCTTGAGCTTTCAAGTCAACTTAAAGGAACGCCATTAAATTCTAGTTGACGCTTTGACCTTAAAACACCTTGCTTCCTCGCACCTCTCGGGTTGCAATTAAAGGAAACAGGTTATTATATTGTCAAAACATGGACTGGCAATAAATGATGTTTCTTAAAATTAGCTTTAAAGCTCATGGATTGAGGTAATTTACATAGCATATTTTTGACAAAAGCATGGTTACAAATAAAATGACTAGATGATATCACAAACTCTACGTTTCTCTTGCGGACGTCGTTTTGTGCATAATCTGTGATTTGTAGTGTTGCAAATTTCGGTCAGCTGGGATGCTGAAAGATTCAAGAAAAACTTTCTAAATTCTCCCCTCTGTTTTCAATAAATCCCTTATAACAACAGCAACGAGTTCATACCAACTTCATGCTATACCAAGCTTTGCAAAAACCTAGCTGTCATATTACCATCTTCCACTTTTGAATAGCCTCACAATAGCATTTGTTACACTGCTTTTGACATTATGTGTAAATTATGTGCATTTCACTGACAAAAACAATCGTAGACACAAAGTTAAATATTGCTGAAGCTCCGGTCCAAATACAATCGAACGAATTTTCAAATTCCAGTGACACTTGCCCAAAAACACTGAAATATTAAACAAAAACAAAAACTGGATGAAAATAAAAGCAAGCTGGTGCACGATTTTCTTATTCTTTAAGTTACAGGAAAGTAGCAGCTCAACAGTGCCAGCTACCAAACCTTATGTAAATATGGCTCCCATATGCAGTGGTAGCCATCAAATGAGGTGTGTGATGTGATCACGTATAAAAACCTCATAATCTAAACCTGTTGAGAAGAAAGCTGCATGTCAAATCATTAGATTTTTAGCACTTTTTAAGCAATTAATTCATGAAACTTTTCAAGTGGTACTATTTTCAGGGATGTCCATGTCATGAGGTTCTATCAATGTGCCAAATTTAAAGAATTTCTAAGATTTCGGCTTAAATGGGTTTATGGATTTGGCATGGAATTTAGGAACAATCTGCATATCATGGATCATTTATTGAGAAACTGTGTAAATGATATAATTCATCAAGAATATCATCAAGAAAACACAACAAAACGCACACACAAATATGGTCATATATACCTTCTTGACATGGAGCATTTGGATCATGAACTACACCGCTTTTGCCGCTGTATTCTCTTCGCCACCAAGTGGCTTCAAATGGTTTGTCACCTTTCTGACAGATTGTAGAAATGTGAAGCATTGCAGATGCTGGATCTGAAACTGAAATAAATCTAGTAATTAATGAGAAGTCTAACCAGTGTAATACAAGTTAAACTACAATGAAATATTATTAAAAAGGTAATAAAATGTGCGGAAGAAGCACCATAAAATGTCCGTGTAATCTACAAGATAACTCAGAGGCAGCACTTTTTTTCGTTGGAGAATTACATAAGGTCAACCACGGAGCCAATTGGAGCTAGCCTACGTGCAAAACGCAAGCTAAACTACCATAACATATTCTTGGATGGATACAAAATTCGCCGAAGAAGTACCACGAAACGTCTCCAATTCAGGGGTCATTTTTACACCTTGACAGGGATGCTGGAGAAATAAAGGGTGGGGCAAACGTAGAGCTTATGGGGCATTTTGTGGTCCAACATACACCCTGAGATCATTTGGGAAATTTTTGGTCGCTGAATGAATGTGGTTTTCAGTTTTCAGTTTCATTGTCATTATGCAAGATTTTGCACTGGAAATTTTTAACGCGCAAGAATGAACAGAGCAGATATCTAAAATGCTAGAAGCTCAACAGATGGGAAATATTGCCCTTTTACTGGTGATAGTTTAATGATCAAGCAGAAGCCACCTGATTCGAACAGCGAAAAGGATTCACAGATATCCTTTAATCAATTGAACTTTTTGGACCGACTTTTAGGCCCCAGGCGTTTTTTGACCGATTAACTGTATTAAACTAGTATTAGTAGATTAGCATACATTATGGTTTACAAAATACATGTCTGATGAGATGTGAATTGTCATATTGTGATATTCTGGGGAAAACGATGTTAAACTCAGAGAATATGACTGTGAAAAGCCTTCAGGCCAATTCAAAATTCGTGCAGCCAGCTGGTATTCGTATGAAAATGAGCACCATATTTGTAGTTGACTCTGCAACCGCATGTATTAAGCTAATAACAAGGCCAGGACCATTTATAATGTTTCTTGAGAACCTGGAGAGAATGCTAAGATCATTCAGTGTCCACAAATTTGATGAGACAACAGCGTGGTGATAAAATGTTGGCAGATGAAGAAGCTGACCAAATTTTTGAAGATGAATTTGAATAATTAGAATCAGAATATTATTTAGGGGCAACAACACAAAGCTTTGCAGGAAGCAGGAGAAGAGAGACGAGGCCACCAAGGCGATGGACAAATGATCTTGTTTTCTTTCATTAAAAGCTTGTTATATATCTTTTCTAAGCTTCACCCCAGAAATCTCACATTAATCCCATCCCTTGGTGATCCTGGTATTATCTGCAGAACTAGTGAAGCCCTGCATTTTAAAATCAAATTGTAAATGTGCAGGCCCATTTTTTCTTCTTTCTCTTATCTATCCCATTAGATAATGAGTAAACTGTTAACCAATATCGGCATTGAAGAGTCAACAATGAAATCAAAATATGGCAACTTTTGGATACCAGTCCATGGTAAAAAAAATGTTGGACGCTCAGTTATGGGTATCAGGTATCTTTAGCCTAAAAAAAGATGTATCTGGTACTCAGCTACCCCCTCTGGGGGCCTCAGTTATACATGTATGCTGATGATACAACCACATACTTTGTGGGGAAAAGCATAGAAGAAGTAGTCAATCATTTCAACACAATAACAAAAGAGCTCAATGAATGGTGTGTGCAAAACAAGCTAACAGTGAACACGGAAAAGACGCAGGCCATGATCATATCTGCTCCATCTACATCTACATATTAATCAGCAAGACCCATATGTCATCACACTGATGGAGATCAACCCATGGAGATCAACACATGGAGAGGTTCCTCTTGATAAACCAAAGGGATCTATTGGCCTTGCTGACAACTTTTTCTATGTGACTTCCCCATTTAAGATCTTTGTCAAACTCCACTCCTAGATACGGGTGATGCTGGACACTGTCTAAGATTTCATCATTTAAACTGTATAGATAAGGGCAACTGGTTTTCTTCCCCGACAAGAAGGTAGGATATAATATGCCAGCATAACATATCAGTGTCCTTAGGTCCTTAGTGTACAAAGTTTACGTGGCGACAAGAAGGGCAGGACATGCCAGCATAATAAATTTAGGTCCTTGGTGTACATAAAAATGTTATGTTAACTATGTTAGAGGACTCGGTTATGTAATACAGGGGCGGCCTCATGACATCACAGCGGGGGCGAAGAAGGCCTTGGTGACATGGCAGAGGTGGAGGAGGATACACTTTTTTAAACATCACTTTTAATCTCATCATTTTGATTTTTTTCAAACATTACTAAAATTAAATACAATTGCGAATAAATCTCGATGCTAGCTTTCAATTGATATCATAGTTGAATAATTATCTAGACATGAAACAAAATAAGAGAGAAATGTTTGCCAGGTTCTGAAACGTACCTTAAAGCTTTTATGTCGCTATATAAAGAAATGTATCATTGAAATCAAGATCAAGAAATGTTTCTTTTGATCTTTACAAATTGTCAACGGACCATGGCAGGGGGGAGCGTACTGACCAATCGAATATGCGAGCAAGCAAGAAGGCTATTTATTTTAGAAAGACAAAGAAGATCTTTGAGTTCTTGGATGTTTTCGAGCAGAAAAGAAGATCGATCATGGCCTTGGCCCACTACCACTACTAGACCAAAAAGAAGAAAATACTCGTGAAGTCTTATCCTCTGTTGGCAAGAGAAAGCCTCCTGCAACACTGTTTCCTGTCAACAAGGGTGCCCTGTCGAATATTTCAGCACATTATAATGCAATCATCGAAGAGGGGAATTCAGCAATTCGTGCAGTTATATATACCATCAGTTTTCGTCGTTCCACCGTTGTGGTAAAATGCAACAGCAACAACATAATTAACATCTGACTCACCTGAGTCAGCATTATTTTGTTGGCTCAGTTATAATTTATTCGCTTCACCTTGGTTAGCTATGGATCAACTCTCTTCACCTTGATCAATCATGGAACTGTTATATGCTCCGTTCGATGAAAGAGAAACGGAAGAAAGTTGTACTGGAAATGAAACGAGCAACGACGAAACTGATAACCCCCCCCCCCCTGCTATGATGGCAGAAACTAGGCCAAGGGCCAAGCGACGGACAAAAAGCCATCAAATTAGCACAAATTAAATGAATGAACCGATTGAACGGAAGAGTAGGCCTTCATTTAATCGCTTCTTTTGGTTTTGAATTCATTGTAGTTAAGGAGTAAACTTCTTTATCCACTCAATTCTATACTCAACAATTGAGCAGCTGAATTTTCTTGATAAATAAATAGATTTTGAAAAATGAAATGTTTCACTCGAGCCAAAAATTCAGCACCCAAAAAATAAAACGTAATATTTTAAAGAAAGACCCAGCCTGAAAAACTAATGTAGAATTTCCTTGAAACCAATGAAATTAATTGTACTTTCCTTTCAAAGCAACAACCAAATATTTTGGTTAATTGTATCCTAATATAATATTGAAGTAATATTATCCAAACTGAAAAATTGAAGAAATATTTCGAAATCACAATGGTTCAGCTTCAGGGATGCATTTTGTTTCTGGGTGAAAATAAAAAAATTCTTTTTATTGGCCTTGGCATGCAATTAAATTTCGAAAAATCCTGACAGAGAGTAAATATGGCTTTTGTCATGTAAAATCGAAGCACTTTGTAATTTTATTGTTCTCAAATTGTAATGATTTGCTTGC
>JAYJMH010046927.1:0-14184 GCA_036873815.1 Phacellophora camtschatica
TTTAGGCTAAGCAGGTTCTTATCAATTAGGTAGTTTAGGCTAAGAAGGTTCTTATCAATTAGGTAGTTTAGGCTAAGCAGGTTCTTATCAATTAGGTAGTTTAGGCTAAGCAGGTTCTTATCAATTAGGTAGTTTAGGCTAAGAAGGTTCTTATCAATTAGGTAGTTTAGGCTAAGAAGGTTCTTATCAATTAGGTAGTTTAGGCTAAGCAGGTTCTTTTCATTTTAAAAATCACTAAATTGGCTGCAAATATTCTGTAAACTTCAAAAACATTAAATAATTTAGTGAAAATGATAATGTATGTTTGTGTATATAAATGTACATTCGTCAGTACATTGATAAAGTTTGGTTTGGGAATATAATGTTATCAATATATATATATATTGAATTCTCAATGCAGGATGCAGTCATTGTTTAAAATATTCTCTTTTTATATGCCCCTTTACACAAGAAACTGTTTTCCCAGTTGTAGGCTAAGGTCAGTTTCATATTTATGGTTCCTTTTTTAAAATCCTCAGGCTAAAGTTTCTTAAATTGAGTTTCTTTTATGCGGATCTTTACTGTATTATTTCAACACGATGTGAAAACAATCTCTCCCTGAGTTAGCAGGTAAAAAGTATTACCTCTTTCTTGCAACATATCCTCTCCAATTAGCCTGAATTTTCTTTACACTTCTTATTTTCCTCGTCTTCAAGTAGTCTCGCCATGCTTCTTGAATACGCGTTGCTGCCAGTCTTAGCTGAATTTCGTGAAGTTTCTTTCGCACGACGAATGCGCGCCATGCTGCCTGTTATAGAAAGCCAAATAATTTTTAAAAAGGATGTTCAAAAAATCGAAAATTGTAAGTTGATCATGTGAGAAGCAAAATCAAAATTTCTATTTTTAAACGTTGTACTTGTGCTTTCTCAAAAGTGAAATCAAATCCGTTGTGCTGAAACCCTCTCTATATATTTAAAATGAAATGTAATGAGACCAAATAATAAAGTCAAATGAAGTGAAGTGAAATCCAATGAAGTGAAGTAAAGTGAAATGAATGAATGAAAATAAATAATCAAATCAAGTAAAATCAAGAAAAGTAAAATGAAGTAGAAGAAATATGAAATAAAATGGAATAATATAAGAAAAAAAAATGTCGAAATTAAATAATGAGATGAATAAAATAAAGATACATAAAGTAACGAAAGTAAGTTTAAGAAATTTAAGCGAAATAAAGAAATGAATGAAACAAATGAAATGAAATAAGAAATTGAAATTGTAGTGGAGCCGTACTCGTACTTGTTTCGTAATACATACAGGCTAAATATTATCCTCTCTTCGTTTTTAAAAGAACATAGAAATAAACATTTACAATGCATTGCAATGCTCCTCCACAACCGACAACAAAACTATGAGAAAAAGTCTTCAACAACAGCAAGAATGTTATTGCATTCAGGTGGTCAGCCATCGTTTAAATAAAGACTGCCATTTTCTCTTATGTTGTGACACGACATCTGATAACGCATTTAACAAATACCAACACTGATTGAGTTTGAGGTGTTTGGTACCTCAACGAGTCGCACGATCGAATTCTTCGGTCCAAAAATAACACATTTGACGCACAGAAACTGCACTTAGCGCTGGTATTGTTAATGGAGTTATTTGTTCCAGCCGCGTGGTGTGGCTATTTAGAAGTTTGTTCCTGTTAGAGACGTTAAGACAGAGTACTTGTGTTCTTAAAGCAAAATGTGCACCTTTAATCCTTCACAAACTATATTGAGACCATTGTGTGTTAGGAAGGAAATTATATTCTCCTTTCAGATAGGCTGAAGTAAACCCCCTCCCCCGCAAAAACAATGTTGAGTGTTTATAACAATGTTTTGTTGCATCTTCCACAACATTTGCAGTAATATTTCGCACAAACCACCTCAACAACATTGCTTTGATGGGGGAGGGGGAGGAGTCTCACAATTTTTATGAAGGATTGTTGGCTTAAAAACGTTTAAAACATCATTTGTGCAGTAAATGAGAATTCAAAAGCGTGAACGCATGAGTAACTTTGATTGGGGTATATCTGAGAGATAAAGTAGCGCCAGGGCATTGACTTACCTATGCTTAAAACTGCACGCACCGTGCTAATACCTGGCAGCAGCGCCTGCATCCGCATACAGTAAAAACCCCGCATTTTAGAACGTACAATACGAAATTCAGCTTATTTCAGCTAAACAGCTCAGAGGGTGGTGAACTTAAGGTACTCAATTTTACTTGGAATATCTTTATTTATTTTTTCAATAGTGTCTGCAGGACTTAAATAATTGAGTTTTTCATTCTGAGTAGAATAAATGCAGGTGCTTCAACGTGCACGTTCTTAAAAGTCGAATGTTCTTGTAGGAGTAAATATTCTTTACAATACTGCAACTCTACTAGGGAAAAATACTCAATTAAATTATTTGTGAATTCTCGTTGGAAAGTGTCAAGTCAAACGAGGAAGAGTAATGAAACTTAACTTCCTGCTGGGGAAAAATAATGAATTATTGTGAAGAATAATTAATCTTGTGTTCTTGATGTGGGGTTTCACAGTACATAAAGAGAATCTCCAACAATAAGGAATAACGGTTAATTCTGTAAAAAAATACAAAATACAAGATATTCTTTCTTTCTGCTGTTGCTTCTTGCGAAATGAACACTGGGATACGATTTGGTTAAAACCCCAATTCAATTTCAATAAACTCTCAAATTGTATTGACTCACCTGAATTGTAATGGCAGCTTTTTTCATCAGCAGAAAATGTTTTCTCTCCAACTTCGCTCTGATCCATTGCTGTATGGTACGAGCTGCGTTGTTCAATTTCTTCTGTAATTTTTCTCGCAAAATTTTGTACTGGCTCTCACGCATAAAAACCTGAAATGGCAAAACGGAAGAAAATTGAAACACAAAAAGCGTGCTTTAAAATCATAAAAATTTGCTACTACCCAATTTAAAAGTTTTTGCAGTACATTAAAAACCCAGATATAAGAACCTTTTAGCGCCGAACAGTAGATAACTAGACTAGATAGATAAGCCAGTATATGAAAGTTCAGCATATACAAATTTTTGGGGACGAGGTTGGAACCTTTTAATAACTTTAATTAACTTGCAAGCTGAAATACTTGAATTCATTCCACTCGGAGAACGAACAACATAATATTAACGTCTTGCGGATTTTACTGTATACACGTATTATGTTTTATAAGAAACCACTTATAAGAAACTCAAGGCCAAAATTTCTCAGATATTACAATGGATTCTATTGTTCTATGTTTTCCATGACAAAAAAAAACAACAGAAAAAGATAAGAAACAACCAATCAACTCCAGATCTTTGTTTTTTTTTCTTTTCTTATTTAAAAAAAATACGTGTACCTTAAAATCCAGCTTTTCCGAAAGTTTATCCTCTTTAAATACGAGAAAAGATGAGAAAAAATGTATAACGAATTTAGAACATTAGACTTTATATGATACGATATTTTCTTACCTTGTTCTTACCAACTTGATAATGATTTGGATCAAGACCAAGGTTTTTGAGGCAGAATGGAACTTCTTCGCTCGAAGTCGAATCTCCCTTTGGTAGAAGGTGACGGTACTGTTTGACGAAATCCTAAAAAAGTTAAATTGAATATTTAAATAAAAATTTAAAGCACAAATTTGTTTCCATTTGACAAGTTTCATCTTTCTGAAGGTCAAACGAGAAAATGAGCGTTTTTAAAATGAGACGTAGGGGCTATGGAGAACAAGGGACACTTTGCCCCTGCCTCCCCCTGAAGATTTTGTGAATGCCCTTTTTATCGCACGAATTGCCTTTTCTAGGTTGCTAGTTTTAAGGTGCATGTGCCCCTTTCCACTTCTAAACTACAGGCAAAAGTGCCTTCTCGTAAGTTGTGCCCTTTGAAGCAAGAATAGCTTCCTATGTCCTTGCAATTGTAATTCTTTATTGGTAACACATGTTTACAAAAAGAAAACGAGACCTATCGGAAATAAATGTTTCGGACAAATAAATATTTTGGATATTTTGGACAACTTTTTTTTTAATTTTGACACAAATAAATTCGGATAAAACAGTGCAATTATAGTGTTCTAATTTGGTAGAGCAATGGATAGATACACATCATTTACGCTTCTTGTTTATCCAAAAATAGCAACGTTTCAAGTTTCAATTGTCTCTAACGTGTCTTTTAGACTTGCTCCAAGTCTATATCGTTAAAGAAAAGTTCCCTGCGGAGGAAATATACGCTGCGGAGGAGGAAAACGTAGCTTAGGAGGAAGAAATCTCGTTGGCAAAAACTTCTAGACACGAAAAAAACATTGTGTCAGTTTTCTACTATAAAAAAGTCCACAAAGAAGAAAATCAATGTGTAGGTGGATAATGTTAAATATTTCGGCAGTTTTACAACGGTCAAAACCTTTTCTAAAACTTAGCCAAAAATTGGAAAGGAAATGCCAATTCTCAAACCACAAGGGCATGGTTAATTAGAATAAAAATTAATGAAACAAATACGTTTTAATTTTATCGTAAGTATGAAAACTCAAAAGTATGACGTGTATTAGCTAATCTGGTGAATAGAAATCGGCTACGCATCTTGTAACAGTTGCGTTAAGTATTTTAATACTTACTGCTCGTGGCAAATAAAAACCATAACCAATTGAGATGGTTTCAAATAACTATGACGAAAAATACAGGATTCGCTCAGCCGCTACTGCACCATGAACGCGAGGGAGGGAAAGCGAGGAAGAGGGAAATGGAGGTGGTCGCGACTAAAAGACTGATGTAACTAGTCTATACGTTCTTCTGAGTTTTCATTGGTTCAGACACAATAGCAAAATCTTAAAATTTGATTGGCTCTTCAAAGATTGGAAAAGTTTTCTTGACTTCAACTAGCAAACAAACAAAGATACTCAGTTTCAGTTTATAATTTTAAAATTCTACACCAAGTAACAACTGTGGGGGGGGGGGTCGTTACTGTTTTGCAGCCTAGTCGGCCATATCTATCCCTGAAGAAAATATTTGCCCCTCAATGTTTTCCTACATATTGCTCTATGACAATATTGTGCCCGAGATCCCAAAACAACTGCCAGTCGGCCCCTGATGCTTCCATTGATGAAATGCAGTGAAGAAATGTTTTTTTCGTACTCAGAGGAAACATGTCCCTGGACGTCCTTGTGTACTAATTCTGAATACAATACAACTAGTTTATCTTTATTTTTCAAAGTGAAGAATTCAACGAATTAATGTAAGCCAATCAGACATTTCCTGCCTTGGCAAAATTTCAATGTGGCCAAAAAAATTTAGCTTGTTTGTATAATGAACAAATAAAGATCATGATATGATTGTCAGCAGTTCAAACTTTACTCAAATTTCAGGTGGAAAAGCATATACAATTTCGTTGCTATAGTATATGTCCCGCCTTACTAGCCTTTAAGCTGCACCCATCCCATGGTGTACTAACAGGTCTCTCGTTTCCCTGCGCTCTATGATTGGCTTCACGTCACTTTAATCAAGAAGAACTCGTCCTCAAAGATTTATGAAGCTAGCACAATTTAGGTTCTTGCAACCCATGTTTATATGTTGTACCAATCAAAACACCAAAATTGGTCTTCAAAATGCTCAAACAACTTATATTGAGAAAATACCAATGTTACGGCTATTTTGTATTCTACTTTATAGTTACCGCTGCTGTTTAGTTGCTTAATTAAATTTAAACATTAGTTCTTTTGCTGCCATACCCTGGCCTGCATACCAACTCTTGGGTACTTCAATATAAGCAGTTATTATCATTATTATATTGCCTGTTCACTGAAAAGGAATAGAAAGGCAGTGTGATCCATTAATTAGCGTAAAACGTAATATTAGGGGGTAAATACAGACGGAATTTTCTATTTGGTTCAGACATCATAAATACGTTTAGTATCTTTTAAATGAAGTTACGTTTGCTTGCGTTACCCCGTTCAGAATGGAAACATTCAAACATTTAGCTGTCAGATCCGGGCGCAAAAAAGCGAAGGATGCCAGTGGTATCAATAGTTTTTGAAAGAGTCCCTGTTGAACAAGAAACGTCAAAATAACCAGAAAAGGCAGGAGAATTAGAGACCCTGGTCTTTGCATACGTCATGAATAAATGTTTACGACGAGCACCTTGAAAGAGCTTGAAAGACCCTGGGGGCAGTAATGCTAGCTAAATGTAGAGTACAAAGTCAGTAACTACTATGCCAGTAACTTGTGCGTAGTCTCTTTTCATTTTCATAAATTGAGATGGATTCCGCAATTGTGCATACGACAAAGATGAAAATACTCTCTCTCCGTTTCCCAAATTATTGTCTGTCCGACTCGGTGATTGTACTCGAGTCAAGAGAAGGCACGAACCGCCGTCTGGTCAGAGACTGGCGGAGCAAAAATGAAACAATAGGTAAAAATGAATTCCATACTTTCGGCTGGTAAACAAGGTTACATCCGGGAAAATGATTGAATTTAAAAGAAGAAACTTTATTTCGGAAAAAACAGTTTAAACCACATGGTTCTACGATAGATAACAGGGACCACCGCGCAGTCTAAAGTTGGGGGTAATAACATGATAACCAATTTTTGCAGTGAGAAAGTGAAACTGTGCGTGCAGTGATAAAACAGTAATAATATACAGTGATAAATTCTTTGTAGAAATAATCTTTTTTCGTCAAAAAATTTCTCTCATGTTTTTAGAGCGCGTGGTGGTCGCACTCTAATAAGGACGTGGTCTATATAATTTTCTCCGAAGAGTTCTCTGGAACCCGCTGCAAGCGACCGCTTGCCCTTTAAACCAGAATGTGCAGTGATTAAAATTTATTAAAATTTATGTGCAGTGATTAGTTATGGGCCATATAATCAATGAAATCTTATGTGGCATACGTCGACCCTACCCGGGAAAATGCAGCAGCAAAGCTAAACAAGATTTGTTTAGGTTTGTGTTCCCCTGTGTTTCCAAGTTAACTTTCCCCCGTTTATTGAATGACGTCACCACCATTTATAGATTGTTTTCTGTTTCCTGAAACCTGTCTCCAATGTTCTCTTCAAAGGTTCCCACACACTTTGGTACCCCTTTCTTAAAAACAACCCTCTCCATGTGCTCAAAAATCTTAATCGACTTGCTTGCCTGCATGTTGACAATAAAACCCCTCAAAATTGTTTCTTCAATAAAGCTTCTAGAAAAAATGTTCTACAGATGCAAGTCGTCAAAAACAATACTGTGCGCCTGCGTGAAATACAACAAAGCGAGGAAAAGAAAATTCATGTGGAAAACGTGATTTGTGTATCTCCAAAGAATTGTGGATGTTCAGAACGCCCTCAAGTCTGTTTCAAAACATACACGTCTTTCCAAAAATTACTTTCAAGTAGCTAAATTACACCTTGCCGCAAAATTTGGCTTTTTTATTTTAATTTATGAAGATTGAAGACAAATGTGCCAGAACAGAATGGCTCTTTTTGTTCGTCGAATAAATTAAAGCAACTACCAATCTAATCAAAATTAAACCAAATCAATCCAGCTCGAAAGTCAATTTAAACCTCACAAGCAAATGTTGAAATTAACACCAATAATAAAAATAATAAATATCATATCATTATAAAACCAATTCAACCTTCCCATGCCCAATTACCAAAAGAAGCTTGTAGTTGCAAATTCGCCAGTAATTCCATGCATTACTAGTTTTGTTTATTTTGTGAGTATATTTCATATAAAAATATTTCATATACGCTGAATGAAATTCTATATTTCATATCCAATGGCACAAATGTACAAATACGCTGAACAAAATCCTATATTTCATATCCAATGGCACAAATGATCTCATAGTAAGTTTTATTTTTTCTATTTTTGTTAGTTTTAAGTAGACAGGTAACGAATTTAAACACAAGACCATTTGACAAAAGTTCATTCAAAGTGTAAACAGCAGGCAACAACAATCTTGATTTACACCACATAATTTAAAAATACGAGTAAAATTTGTTTGCTTAAAAAATAAACATAGGCAAACAATTCAAAAATATTTTTAAAAAAATGCAAAAACATCAAAACACTAAACAAATTGCAAAAAACATCAAAATACTAATAAAAAAAATTGCAAAAAACACCCAAAAAATACTTTTAAAAAAGTTGCAAAAAACATCAACAAAAATACTCAGAAAAATTGCAGAACAATCAGCTAACCTGTCTTGGAATTTCGTACAAACTTCTTATTAGCACAACAGCAGAGCTGTAATAGTCTACCCTCGTGGTACCAACCCAAGCAATAACCATGGTGACACCACAGAAAAGAGATGACAATACAGAAATCTTTTAAAATTGAAAACGTATTAACAATCTCTATCAAAAAGATCTTCCTTTTTGCAAACAGCAAAATTGCATGTTCTAAAGCTTCTTTCCCAAAGTCTGTTTCAATCTGGAACCCAAATTTTGCTTAACCATTCACCGTGCAAAATGCGAACAACTGACTTCTGTTTAACACAGAGTCAGTATTTATACACCCCTTTTCTAGAAATAAAACTTAAGTAAACGCAAGGCTGTTGGTATTCGCAAAATCCGGTCATGGATTCCCGCCAGCCACATGACTAAAATCTGGAACGAAATAACAATGATTTTGACGTCAGCACGTGCCAAACTAAAAATACATATGTGTTGAGATGGAAGAATTTAAAACTGATGAATGGGCCAGCATATTATTTTTCAGCAGCAAGAAGAGATAATGAGCTTCTAACTATAATGAATATAAGCCTTTTATAAAGTACTGATGAACGATGCGATTATCATGAACTCGTTAAGGTTTGAGCGCAGGGGAAGAAGTTTCCTATTACCCGTCGAATCAAAGATAAATGTATGAAACTGATTTCCTCGCAGTTTGAGTTCGGTGCAAAAACATACAAGGACATGGGAAATAGGACAACATCAGTACATTGCAAACGCCGTGTTAGTTTGTGTTAATGCAAAAACATGGGTAATAGAACCACATCAAGAGCACGGGTAATAGGACCACATCAATATATTTGAAAATATTGTATAAAACTGACAAAAGTGAAAACATTTTATCACGCGTTTCATTGCTTTTGCAGCAAAAAAATAAAACAAAAGCAAACAGTTAAAACAAAATGAAACAAAGTAAAAGACAAAGGTAAAAGGAAACTAATTTCCATTTCTTTTTTGGTTTGAGTTAACGCAAAAACATGGATAATAGAATTTTAAAAGACTGAAATGATAAGACAATTGTAAAACGTAATGCATCATGGTAACAATATACCCAGTGCAAACATTATGTACAAGATAAAAGTTCGATGGCAAAATAACCTTACTGTGTCTTTGAACACCAAAATATGCCGTATGCAAGTCAGATCACGCGCTGCATGAAATACTGCCAAAAATTTGAAAGCAAATAAATAAACAACACTTAAAGAGTATGCGTTCTAAAACAAACATACATCGAACGCACAAGTAAACAAACACACAAGTAAACATAGCACAAACAAAAATTAGCAATTGCTGCTGCCAGGTCATGTAAACAAAATTTCTTCCGTACTTATTTCTGGAAACGACTCATTGATTCTTGTTGTCAGCTATTAGGAAAAAGCAAAAAATCGCCAAGCAACAGCCAAACATTTTCAACCCAAACGGGAACTACAAATTCCATGAAACCGTTTAAAGGCAAATTTCTACACAAAATATACAGCAACAGCCAAACGTTTGTACACAAAAAAGTTGTCATTTCCCGTTTGTCACAGACGCCACAAAGATTGCGGTATGAAAATTGGGCCATTTTTGAGGTATGAAAATGACACTATTTCTGAGTTGATCCACTCAATGTACACGCATTTTTAATACGAAAAAAGACCTTGGTCGTTTTATGTTATTTGGTTTCCACGATGTAGAATTGGCAAGTTGATTTAGCAGTGACGGTGATCTTTTCTAATCGTATCAAGAGAATATTTCTATTTAATTAAATATCCCTCGCAAACAGGAAAGATTTCGGAAGGCAACATATTTCCGCGTTGCCGCGGTAAAAGATCTGAGCAAAGCAGTGTTTTGAAAACACTGTCAAAAACAAATTCCAACGCTAGCTTTCAACACACAAGGCCACACAAGTATATACATACCAAGACTTTTGATGTAATTTTCAAAGAGGCACATTATGTGCCTAAATAATGCCACATGAAACATGGCCTTGTGCCAAAAATCATCAAAATCTGAAAAATCACAGCAATTACACAGTCATCGACTCTAAGAGAAGTGTGCAAAAAAAGAAAACGCTAAAACTTAAAGTTTAGATTCATTCTCAAAATTAAGGAAAATTGCAGTTAACAATGGGTGATAAGACATCATACCATGGGTGATAAGACACCGTTAATTGTAAAATTTGTCCATTTTCCTGCACGCAAGAAGGAAGTAGTTTTTGTATTATAAAATGTTCTTTGTTCTCGTCAGCAAATCATGGATCGTTTTCTCTTCGCGCGCTCGTTGCGCTTTCTGGGTAACAGGAAAATGAATAATTCAGAAAACCCATAATCAAACGGTGTCCAATCGCCCATAGGCATACTTCCAGAACATTTGAATTGGATAATTTTCAGAGCTTTGCTATTTATAAAGCTGATAAATATATGATTACAATGAATCATATCAACTTCATTCAAAACATTTGACAAATCTGGAAAAAGCGTTTCAGATTTCAGGCCAGACAGACGTCTTGGTAAAACTGCAGACTGGAACAATTTTGAAACTGATCGTCCCCAAAATACCACATAACAACTCACTCAGTGAGGCTGGGAAAGTCGCATGTTATTAAACTCAACTGCTGAACTGCAACTGCAATAGTATCCCGAGTATCTTAACATTTGAGCTTAGTCTTAAGTTCAGTGTCAAGAAGTTTGATTGACAACATATAATATATAAGCATATACAATATACAGTACAGCATATAATTTTGAATACAATACTTTTTTTTTAGATATTTTCCCATTAATTTTTGATGGTATCCCTCTCGCATCCCCCCTCAAGCACAATTTCATGCAACTTTCTAGATTTCTGATAGATAAAATTTCCTAGAGCTTTTTCCAACATTTCCTAAATATTTTTGCAGTATCAAGCAAATAATTGCTTGTACACCTGATAAAGTGGGTCACAATATTTGTGATTAGGCCGTCATGGTGTGCAACTCAATGGAGATTCATTACCAGATTCGTTTATAAGAAAAGTTAGCCTCAGCTTCAGCCTCGATTTGTTCTTATTTCCAGACTGACTTTTATAAACTTGCTATTCCCACCCCTACCCTTCTCAAAAATATCTTTTAAAATGTGTTTCAGGTCAAGCGCTCAAAGCCTGCATACATTTTTTGTACTTAACGTAATTTCTGAGATAGCAAAAACATTCGACCCAAATCTCAGCCTGGTGTTTCTTATTAAGATTATTCTTATAAAAAAATGTCTACAATCATTATGTTTTGAACTTTTATTGCAACGCTTATATCTGTTTTTTTTTTTTTAGATAATAATCATTATATGGAAGACCCCTTAAAAAAACAGTATATATAAATGTGCTGCAGGATGACTCTCCAAAACAAAATATGATAAATGCAAAATGAAAAGTACCAAATGAAAACGTATGTAAACGATGGAATTGCCTCAATATTTGGCGCGTTTTCCATCAAAAAATTGAATATGAAAGAAAATACTAACGTCGTGGAGGAAAGAGAATAGGAAAAATCAAATCATTATGTAACGAAAAATGACAACAAAATTGGCAAAATCTTGTTACATTATATAGTTGATTGGAAATATTACATTCACTTTCTGGCTAGTTGCATTTCTAATAAAGCATATGTTGATAAAAGAACTTCCAAAAGCATCTGAAAGAATCTTAAACTTGAGATTCAAATGTAAACAATTTATGTATTTGAGTCACCTGGTGTTTCATCTCTTTATTTGGTGACTTTTCATTGATCAAAAGCTTTCATGTTTCGAGAAGCTCAGAAGCTTCATTTTAGAAGTTATGTAATTTTCACAACAGATTTGGCATTGACACAAGGGCATTTTTAGAATCTTTCAAAGTCTTCCATTGGGCATTGTTGGTTTATTACAGAAGTTGAGTGCGCTGAAAATAGTTTTGGTTTGTGCCAAATATTTCTCTCAAGCTCAAAGGGAGACGGCGTTACGTTTTGGAATGTACAAAACAAATGAACTATTTTAGTGTGATGAAATTTAATTTCATGTCAATTGATATTCTCGATCTACTGTTGCTATCGAATTTCATCAATGAGTTAGCTGTTGTTGTTTTGTTGCCTTATTAGGTGATTTCGAAACTTCGCAACCTAAACTGAATCATGTTTCTCTGAATTCTATTCCTGGTTAATTACAGAATTACTTTTCAAAAAACAAACTCTGTGTGATCTAATCGTTTCGCAGAGACGCACAAGACAGATATCAATATCTCGTAAACCGTAAACTGACACGTATCTACTTCTACCTCATAAATCATGAAAATGTATGTACTGCTTGTCATAAAATCGAACATACAATTCCGCGCGCGTATGAATTCTGAAGAACGCAAGGTTTCGAACAGCTCGTATTGACTCTCTGAGTTCTTCCTCCCACAAAAACGCGTGCACGAAGCTTTATAGCTGCGAATTTGAGAGCGAGGCTACTTCCTAATATGGTCAAAATCGTGTAAAACGTACAATAGATAGTGCAACTAAAGCAGATACATCAACACGTAAGGTACAAAGACTCTTTTATATGATCTGGTGCAGTGTATATATTTCAGCCATAGCTTAGTACCTAGAGATAAAATCGTACCTGTACCGTATTTTGTAGGGTTGAGATTAGGTTTATGTTTTGTATATTTCAGTCATTAGCAATTGTAGATACATTTTCGTGAATTGATACTGAGTTGTCTTTGTGGAGAAGCTCTTTAAAAGTAGAAGAACTGTCTCCGTATTTAATGCACAGTGCATGGATTTTCTTAATTTTATTATTGAAGCTTCTGTCGTGAAACATCCATATCAGAGGACAATAGTTAAAGTGAAACATGGTGAAAGCTATAAATTCCAGATCCAAATATCGTGACACACGTGCCAAAGCATGGAGTTTTTGGCTGGACTTTTGCAAAGGATGTTGATTTGTGTTTTAAGGTCAAGGTTTGAGTCCAGAATGACTTCCAATAGTTTCGTCTTTTGAGCTTTCTTCTATATATAAAGGACCTATTTTTGCTTTAATTTTGTCTTTTTTGCCTGAAAACTAATAAATGGCATTTTTCTTCATTCAATTTCATATAATTATTCGGGTACCATTGTGCTATTAAAAGCACTTTCTAATTCTAATATTAAAATCATTTTCTATTTTGGCAATTGCAGTTTCTAATTTCTTATCGCCTGCATATAATGTGGTATCATCCGCATAGTTGAAAACTTCAGTATCATTCACCATAAAAAATAAATCGTTGATAGATATATTGAAGAAGAGTGCCAACACTGAGCCTTGCAGTACACCTAATTTAAATTTGCACCAGGTGTTGAATGAACAATTAATTTTTACCCTTGGTTTTATTTTTGTTACGTAACTATATATGAGTTGCACAGCTTCCGTTCTATGCCTCCATTCTATGCCCGCCAGACGGATCCTTTATGTGCATCCCGTTCTATTCCTTCTCAAAGAAATACATGCCTCCTAAATTTAATTTCAAGCTTATAGTCATGAAATATATATCAGAGTCAAGAAAAGTTTTCAACCATCCTCCAGCCAAAATTATTCAGTCCAAATTTTACTCAATTTACAATGAATAATAGTTGTGTCTTAGGTGTGGCTTATAGCTTTAAACTATTATTTTCTTCTCGTGGACCTTCCTGCAGTCAACGACCTTGTGGCCGTAATGTTTTCTCGACAATCCGTTGTATCTACACTCTTCCAAACAATTTCAAACAAATGAGGCAATCCCTTAAACAAAACTATCCCGCAATTCATGAAACGAAACTGTCCTTAATAATTTGAACGTACAAAGCTTTTCTTTCCTAGACACTATACATATTGGCTCCATTTACTCTATCCCTATGCTTTTGGGTATTCCTCAGAGACAATACACGTATTTTTTATTAAAAGAAACCCGTTTATAAGAAACTTACTAGTAAAGGCTCTGCACGATTAAGAAACTTTACTAGTACAGTGTTACAA